>WOGO01000111.1:0-27726 GCA_015342085.1 Leptinotarsa defecta
ATAAACATCACATATATATATATCGAAAGGTCAAATTTAGTTGACTGGTTATTATATAACTATAAATTATTTTTGATTTGGGTATTTCAGTCAATATCTGCGGGCTATGGAAACACTATTTTTTGTTATTCAAGCTTTCAGAAATATATTTTTTTCCTTTATCAAGAATATCTACAAAATAAAGATCATGCGAATAGTATACAGTAATAGATATGTTACAAAAACTCATCAAAGTTAGTATAAAACATAAAAAAAGGCATATAAATCCAATCATCATATTTATATTCAGTCATCTCCAAATATATTTTATTGATAGGAATAGCTGTTCGAAATCAATTTAAAACTTCATTCAAATTATAAAAATATGACTCAATTTGTTGAATATTGACAATATGTTTCTACGCTATTTGGGAAGTGTCTTGAATAAGTAGTGACTTCATCAGATTTTTACTTTCTGGACCATACAAGTGAAATTTCTACATTCCGACAACGATTTTGCATAATCTCATATAAATATGTCCCAAAATCCTCTTTAGCCTATCAATAACTCATTGAGCATACTTGCAACACATTCTGTAGGCATTTTTATGATACTAACTACCACACCTAACATTTCTTCTAGTTGATAATGAAAACCTTTCACCGTGTCTTAAGTAAGCAATTTATATTGGAGAAGAACGTTCAACAACTCTTACAAGTGTGAATAAACAAACGAATTAAGGTATTTCAAGCTTTCTTGTGTCTATGGCAGCTTTGCATAGACATGATTCACATTTTCTATTGTTAGTGCCCGATCTACTTTTTAGCAAATGGATAAAGTATTTTCTATGTGTAAGCACAAAACGAAATAGTTGTGGATGGTAGCACAGTCTATGTACGTTTCAATTGTTGTTTATTTTTCACATCTGTCTACAAAAAAATGAAATGCAGGAAAATATGAAACAGTGAGAGGTACATAGTCGGTTCAATTAGAAGAAAGTTTTAGATTTCAATGCTCATTCACATGGCAATTTGAAATTTAGAAAATTCGGTTCACCTCCGGAGATACTCAGAAAGATCCGACATTCTTCAATCTAGTTTTGATTTTTTTGTGAAATCATTTAGGAATATATTGAAAAATAAGAAACGTATTCTCGTTGCCACTTTTCAAGCTATGGAAGATGACGTCAACTGAGTTGCAAACTAACGTTTCGTCTCCGAGAAACCATCACCAATTTTAATGTTTTCAAATGGACTTGAAAAAATCTTCCCATAGAAGTTGGTTATTTTCGGCAACCACTGATATAACAACGTTATTGTTTGATTGACGAATTTTGAAACGCCATTCAATAATATTCCTTGCTGTTTACTATTGTCCATGCTGTTCCTTATCTCTGACACATTGTGAATGTCAAACTGTATGTCAATGAATTTGAGTTTCATTTTCAGAAAAATTAGGATAAACAACAAACAAAAACCTCAATGAAATTTTTCAACTACATACGTTGAAAATATAAGCTTAAGTTTTTATCTGATTCAGCCACCTATATAATTACCATATGAGAAAATAAGAACAAAATTAATAAATATTTTGAAACTTCATTTGTTGAAATCATTCGAAACCAACGTTATTCAATAACAATAAACTCCTGCCATCAATAATTGTGATGAATTGTTCGATATATGTATGCTCTGAATAGTCTCAGTGGTCGATTCTGAACAATTCGAATAGTTGAAAAATGAATATTACTGGAGTTTTATCCCAACAAGAAACCGTTATTTTAACACCTTGACGTGTGTTTCGATCACCAAGTAATCATCTTCAAGACGAAGATTTGAACAGTTTAATTCAATCTTCCTCTTGAAGATGATCATTTGGTGATCGAAACACGTGTCGAGGTGTTGATATAATGGTTTGGGGTTGGAATAAATTTCCAGTAATATTCATTACTACACCAAAGATTTCAAACAGTGCATCACAAATATAGTTAAAGGAAGATTCAATAAAATTTACCCCATTTGACTAATATAACTGTACTATAGCCTCTTTCAAGTGTCCTGAGTGGAGATTTTAATTACTGACAGAAAATTATATATACCCATAAAATTGGTTAAATTATTTATTAGTTCATACCATACGTTCGTGGAGACTAGACATAAGTTGCTATTTATGGTACCGCATCTATTGATTTGATCTCCGTTATGATAATATGAAATGTATGTGAATATACATGCAGAGCGAGAGTTATTTTAGCTTTCAAAAAGTTGTGAAAAATAACAAGGATCAAATATAATAATCACTTCAAAATGAAAAATGTTTTCAGTTGAGAACTTTAATTCGAATGAAAGGAAAAATATTGAAGGCAGTCATTACGTATATGTGAAAATGCAGTAGGGAAGTAGTATACAATACTCCGAAGAAGCTAGTCATTCGCGCGTCAACAAGAAATTCCAAAAATCGACTGCCTTCAAACCCAAAAAATAGTGACACTGAAAACCTCGACCGCAAAAAGCCTTCACTATTTTTTCAGTATACAATACTTTTGAATTTTGCATTGTGATCAACAATTCAATTTCAAAATATTATTCAGATAATACATTTTTCATTATGGTGACGTGTCGATTGGAACTGAAAGGAGTTGTCACATTTTTTTCAGAGGGGAGTTACCTATGTGTTCCATTTATTTTCCATATTCTGAATGGTTGTTCTTGACCTTATATTAAATAAAATCATGGGATGATTCTGCATTTCCTCCAACAAGGATTTCTATAATTGCAAAAGATATAATTTTAAATCTCGATAAATTATAAATGCCCACTAGTCTGTTCTACCATACAGGTACTTGGTTAGTTGGGAGAATGAATGCACGTATCCTAAACGACATTCATCAATAATTGTCACGTGCCTTCAAATCATCGGTGTGCATTTTAAATATACAAAAACAGGTAGAGACCAACCTCACTAGTGAACTTCTGGTGGGCGTTTCATTTGCACCCCATTTTTTTAATTGAATCATTTGTATCTCTACATCACCCACAAAGAATTGTCTGATTAAAAATTTGTATTTTGAATATAAGATAATGAAACTATATATGTGATTTCGTGAATAGCTCGGTACACAACTCTCTCAAAAAATACTAAGAAATCATTCGAGATGCCGTCGTCGAATTTGGTCAAGATATGCTTCTGAAAATAATGCTAATATAACAAAGTTCTACGAAAAAAAAACATTGAACTGCCCATAGAGTTCAAAGGCTTCGAACATTAAATGGAATACGCTATGGAAAGTAATCGGAAATTGTAGAATTTCGTCAAAGTAGAGACGTGCAGTTCACAAAGCGATAAACGAAATATACCCAAAAGGTTCTAAAACTTTCCGTCATGGTCTTAGTGACTTCAATTTTTGTTCGAAATGTGACGATATTGACAACATATCGCACCGTATTAAAAACTGTTTTGGAGGTCTCATGGAAATGGTGCTATGAGAATATAAAAAAAATTCTTTAGTGTAATGATCTTGGTGATACGAGAGACATATTTCAAACGTTCTTCAAAGGGAAATAGATATAAATATTTGGCTTCGGATAAAGAGTGCATTACTTATATAACAATTTAGAAAGTTCCAAACATTTGACTGGTGTTAAAGATACACTTCGGAAAAGTAGATGGAATATGATACAAAGTGGGGAAATTGTTGAGTTTTCTTATACAATTTATTCCTTTTAATAAATTATTACACTGTGATAATACTTTTAATGCACTGTTTGGAACCTTTGGTGTAGTAATGAATATTACTGGAGTTTTATCTCAATACCGAACCCTTATGTCAATACCTCGATACGTGTTTCGATCACCAAGTGATCATTTTCAAGAGGAAGTTTTGAAATATTCACTTTTCCACTGGCACAGACAAAAAATTTCCTCCATAGTGTCCTCGACATCACCATGTAGTTTAACACATCCTGTTGAAATATAATTGAAATGAAAAATGGCATTGAAAAAATAAATGAAAAGTACGTGACATGGTGAAACGGTAAAATTGTTAAAGAAACAAACTCTCTCTTTCATTTCTTACTAAATCGAGTTGATTGACAATGTTTTCATAGATAAAGTTATAGCACCGCCATGTTGAATTTGAAGGAAATGGTTTTCACGCCGTCATTCTCAATAGAAATGGCCACTGCTTTCGTATTGTTTGAAATGATGTCTTTTATATCAAATGTTCTGCAAATGTAGAGCGTTCATTGCCAGTTGAATCGGTATAGATTTTTAATTATTTTAACTGTAAAAATATTGAGTTCAATATACTAGATCTTCAGTTTGAATATGAAATGTTTTCATACAAACAAGTGAATGGGGTCGTGTACAAAAATTTCATTGTTACCTGACATCAGTCGCTTATCGCTAGTCTCGCGGCGTTCACAAATTTGAAGCCTTGAATTACACGATTCAGTACAAGTTCAAAATTTTTGTCAATTCACTACAAGACATACCTGTGATGCACTGTTTGGAACCTTTGGTGTAGATGCCCAACACCAAACCTTATTTTAACACATGTTTCGATTACCAAGTGATTATCTTCAAAAGCAAGGTTGAACTAAATGTACTTACAATGTTATCCACATTTATACCATAGATTTCTCTTCCAGGTACCTGGGTCTCAAGTGTCTCAAATTAATTTCAAAATATTGCCTTACCTATTAGTCTTGAATTAATTTTGTCCGCACGTAATAGTCAGGTAAATCTAGTGAATAAAATATTATTTCAACAAGCTTTATAGTGTATTATTAGGTATTGGTCCACCATCGTTTTTTATAATATTATTATGTTCACTTATTTGCACACTCTCATAGGCATCTACATGTCTGTTGTTGTTAACTTGTCTAACTAATCTTATTGAACTTAAGTCTATGAAATGTTTTTTTTTGCAAAATATGATGGGTGACTAGTAAAAAATGGATGACCAGAAAAATCAGCAGTCGCCCATCATATTTCACAACAAAACTATTCCATAGGCTTCAGTTCATCAAGATTAGTTGACAAGTTAACAAAAAGAGGCATCTAGATACCTATAAGAGTGTAGAAATAAGTTAACATAATAATATCATATAAATAACGATGGTGGACCAATACCTAATAGTATACTATATAGCTTGTTGAAATGATATTTTAATCATTAGATTCACCTGACTATTACATACACATTGTAAAAGTAATTTAAGACGTAGGTACCTAGAAAAGGTATCTATGGTATAAATAAGGATAACACTGTTAGTAAATTTTGTTTAATCTTCCTCTTGAAGATGATCACTTGGTGATCGAAACAAGTGTCGAAGTGTTGAGTTGAAATAACGGTTTGGTGTTGGGGAAAAACTCCAGTAATATTCACTACAAGATATGATGAAAATTTTCAGTCTCGTAGAAAGCGTCATATTAATATAAAAACTATGCATAAAAATTGTCACTTAACTCATATAGAAAATAAAATTTCCTGAATTTAAAAAAATACGTAATATCATCGGCTCACAAGAAATGATCTTATATAAGATGTATCTGTGATGAATTACATTAGGTACTTAGTATTTGGAGTATAACTTCTTCAGCTCCTTTTGCATTTTTATAAAGATGAAAGAGTAGAAAGCCACTACCTTTCTTTCCCAAAAACTAAACTCACCTTCAAAAAAACTTCATTCAATGTATTTCAAGAGAAGTAAAACACCATAAAATTATAAAGTATTTCTTGTCCGTGAAATCGATAAAGACGTCTTTGACAGAAATACTGAAATATGTGATGGAATTGACCGGAGAAAGTCATTGTGAGTGAAACACGTGTTGCCAATTCGTAAACTGTTCGGTTAAAATCTCACAATTAACTGTAATTTGAATGCGAAATACTGAATTTCTCGTGTATATGATTGACCTACATATTGAATGAATAGTAAAAACATCAACTTCATTGTTTTCTCTACAGTAGGCTCAAGAATACCAAAAAGAGTCGATATGTGAGCAGGTAGCAGAGTTACTCCTAACGGATTCCTCACAAAATATATTAATTGTGTATTTGGCCCAGTGTTTCTCTGGTATCAGTTGACTAATAAATATTACTGGAGTTTTATGCCAACACCAAAGTGTTATTTTCAACACCTGGACACGTGTTTCAATCACCAAATAATCCTTTTCAAGAGGAAAATTTAATCTTTCTGTTTATAAAAAATATGTTTTTCCGTTAACCAACTGTCATACTCCTACGAACGATAACCCTCAGAAGTCTGATCTTGTGCGAGCTAAGGATTAACGAGATCTTACCTTTCAACGTGTGATTCCTAACACGCATTGCACGATAGCAAGTGAAAATCGATCGTTTAGACTCTAGAAGATAATCACTTCGTGGTGGAAACACGTGCTGTAGTGTCAAAAATAATAGTATGTTGAGATAAGACTCCAGTAATATTCATTAGTACATTACTGAATGTTTCAAACATGACATTATTAGTAAGTAACTAATACTCCAGAACGCAGAATTTGGTTCCAACAAGTTGACGCACCATCACATTCATTGAGCGAGTTTGTTGATAGGAAGAAGTAAGAAATAGTACCTGACTTTCATAGGGTTGGCTGGAATCTAAAGTCTGTACTAAAATACCTGTCAAAATCTATAACTTAACAGACAGAATCACGCACAAAATATTCACAAGAGAATATTCGCTGTACTACAGAGTATTGAGGTTAATTTATTGCCCGAATGAGCAAAAGTGAAAACATTCACATTCGTACGTTTGTTTTTGTAGTGTATACAAGGAGCTGTATTAGTTCATTTAGTGTATTATTTCAGAAAACATCGAAATGATCTGTTTGAGTTTTAGTTTATGCACCCGTTCAAATAACACAAAATATGTTTGGATTCAATTGTCGTTGACGAGTATTTCCCATTATTCAATTTTCATGTTTCGAGTCTCTCATAATTTTTAATATTTCAGTTTTCACTTCATCGATTCGAAACATTGTTTTTCAAAACAAAATATTATTTTTCGAGCAATTTAGAACTTGTAAATTTTTCAACTTTTTTAATTTTCTGTGGAATTCAAAAATTATATCCGTCATGTATAACTTTCAAAACAATTTGGAGTCAATTATGAATAATCGTTAATAAGAGTGAAACTCTTTATTCACTGGATGAAAGTGTAAGGATGAGTTGATAGATTTCACCAAAATTATAACGGTCATAATATTATTGTAGGTGAGTGATTCATATAAACCAGATAATTGGGACTTGTTCAAGCTCTGGAAATATTTAATAACATTATAAATTCATGTCAGTCGCAAATCATGTATTCGATTGAAATGCAATATCAGGTGTGCTGAATTTCTTTAAGATTTCAAAGCTCACTTCATCTTCATAGAGAGGAGAAATTTTGATTAAGTGGGATGCATTAAATGTGAATATATTTTGGTATCAATTATAATTACCGTTTCAAATTCACAAACCACTTGTTTTTGGAAACATTTATGACTGTCGAAAATATAGGTCACTTTTATTTTCACCGAAAAAACTGTTTCGGATAGATAAACTTAATTTATAATCGGCTTTCGAAAGCCGATTAAATTATTATATATCATATTATATATCAGATTGAAGATATTACTCTATCATTCAAACTATCCATGAAAATAGTAAGAATGATAAATTTATTGAAATGTTGGCTTGTGAGATTCATGTTATTGTGTAAAAATTTATTTTCTTCAATAAAACTTTATTGTTTACAGGTATAAGTCTACATTTAATTTTTCGGACGTTATATGATGTAATTGACCGATACTTGATGAAAATCCATAACTAACGTATTCAAAAAACACTTCATTGTGAGATTTTCACTGAACAGTTATTACGAAAACGCAACACGTGTTTCACCATACAATGACTTCTTTAGGCGTGTCTAGAGTAAAGACATGCCTGAAGAAGCTATTGTATGGCGAAACACGTGTTGCGTTTTTGTAAAACTGTTTAGTGAAAGTCCCACAATAAAGTGTTTTTTGAATAGATTTGTTGTAGTTGTTATTGTTCTTCGTGCCATCATCATGGCTCAATTTTTAATTGCGTAGAAAAGTAGTAGTAGTAGATTTCAATAATTACCAGTAGCTTCTAATCCAGTCTAGTACCACTATCTTACGTCAAATAGATCACCTAGTTAGTGGTAGTATCGTGTTTTTGTGAGCCCGACATGAATTGTGCATTTCTTGGATTTTTTGGCACTTTTATCGATTACCTCAATTATAGGCAGAATTAATCTCTTATTGTGTGAATTAACTGACAGTATGGACCGAACAGAGTTGTTCTTATAAAAGCAATGGTTGAAAATAGTGACAACGATAGAAATTATGCTACTTCGACTGTGACTGTTTTCCATGGTTAAAACTAAACAGAAAATAGAAGAGAGAAGCTGAGATCATATAAAAATAATTCCAAATAGAAGCTGAGGAATTAAAAAAGAAAATAGAAGTTGATTTTTTTCATAGGAAGAATATTATTTTGTTATGAAATGAATAACACTCTGACAGCTGAGAGATATCTCTGTAGAGTAGGGAGGACGAGTGTGAGCCATCAGCACTTAGGCCACATGTGACCCTTCGAACATTCTCCCGAGGAGTTGTCTTCCTAGGCCATCCTGTCCATTCCAGGAAGGTGGACAGGTCACTGGGAGACATCTCCTTTATATCGGCAGGTGTAGGCCAAGACTCGGCGAACACATACTCTCTCATTTACGATAACTCCGGGCACTCGCAAAGGACATGCCTGACAGTCTCATCTTCCTGTTCACACATCCTACATGGAGGTGTGTCCACTAGCCCCATATTATGGAGGTGCTTCCATAGTTGACAGTGGCCGGTCAGAAATCCTACTGTGTAGATTTTTCCTGATCATTGCCAGATATTTCTTCGGGCTAGCTTCCCAGGGTGGCCCAAGGTGATCCTAGCAAGATTGCATCCTTTGATTACAACCTATCTCTCTAAGGATTGAGCATGGGTGTTACATTTGGCTAGTTCCGCATTTGTCGAAGTCATCAGGCCGTAGGTGCCACAGGGTCCTAAAATTCTTTTTCCAGCCGCTTCCTTCGCTAAGGAGTCGGCAATGCGATTACCAATACACCTGTCGTGCCCTTCAACTCACCTCAGGATGATGTTATTATCTACCGAGGCTTTGGCTAAATTGACACTCTAGTACTAGTCCTGATGTTACACGTTGTCTGTTCAAGGCCAATAGGGCTTGTCTGCTGTCAGTGCAGATTATTAAGTTTTTGCCAGGAATTCCTTTCCTGGTTATTTCTTTTGTAACGATTGGGATACGGGCCAATTCTCTTTGGACTACGCTGGTAATTCTTCCCATTCCTCACATAATCCTTAGGCTCAGTGATCTGGAGTACACTTCACATCCTGAGCCGTCTTTGGTTTTTGAGCCGTCTGTATATATACGTATTGCATTTGTAGCATCTGACTCTGTGTTCTTTTTAATTTGTATTTTGTAGGATTTATCAAACACAAAACTGCATCACTGATTTACTGCAGCAGAGGTAGCGCTTGCCGCCATAGGCCCAGCCTCAATTGACCCATTTCTACTTCGAGGTTTACACCAGCCGTGCGCAATCGTACCATGGTCATTAACACAACCTCCCTAACGTGCAGGTCCAGAGGGGTCAGACCCGTAATTGATTCCATTGCCACAGTTGGTGTTGTTCTCATAGCTCCTGTGATGTTTAAACAAGCCAGTCGCTATATTTGATATAATATTTGGATGGCCGTTGTCAGTAGAACTTTCAGTCCCCATGCAATGGTTCCGTACCTTAAAAGTAGGTCTTATTATTGCAGTGTAGATCCAGGTGACCACACGGGGTGAAACACCCCATGCGCGTCTCACTGTCCACCGACATTGCTCATAAGCCACATATGCTCTTCAGAAAAGTTTAGTTTGCTTTTAAAGATTTTGGGAGGTTTAAAGCCCGTTAAACTTCTTTTCCTGGTGAAAAGGACCATCTCACTCTTCTTGGGATTGATCGACAGTGAGTGTTCCTTACACCATGTTTCTAATAATTTGAGTCTATCCTGCGCTCTATCGCTGGTCTGCAAAATAACTATGTCGTCTGCGTATGCAAGTGTGTAGAATCCATTTTTGTTGAGGTGATTAATCGGGGTATCCAGAACTATGTTCCAGAGAAGGGGTGATAAGACCCCTCTCTATGGACATCCCCTCATAGCCAGTCCGTTCACTATGATTTTTTCTAATTTAATACTTATTGCTCTACTAGAGAGCATCTTGAGTATCAATTCCCCTACTACCAGGGGTACTTTCCTGGAATGTAGTTGGTGGGTAATTGTTGGAAAGGTTGTTCTATCAAACGCTTCCTCGATATCTATGAATATACCCAGGGTGGATTCTTTGTTGTCCAATGATCTCTTGATTCTGCCAAGCACATGGTGAAGGGCCGAATCAGTAGACCTTCTCGGAGTATATGCATGCTGATTTGGATGAAGTGGGTTGTGAACTAGTACTTCATCTCTTGTGTACCGCTCAAGTAGCCTCTCCATAGTTTTTGAAAAAAACGATTTGAGACTAATTGTCCTTGGTTGACACATCCATCCAGTTCGTCATTCCAGAAAAGACAGAACCTGGGGAGTGAGTTTCCATAAGAATCTCAGCACTCTCCTGGAGGTTGGCGGCTTTGTCGCCATTTTGCCTCGTAAGGATGCCGATACTCTTATGATGGTCATTTGAGAGTGCCTTCTGTAGCCTAGAAGCTAGTGGAAAGTTCTCGACTGCCTCACAATAAGCTATTCAAGCTTCTCTTTGTTTTTGTCTGCAGACTTTTTTGAACTCTCTGAGGTTGGCTTGAGAGACATTCAATAGCTGAGTTTTCTGAAATTTATTGCGTTTCTTTGAAATGAATCATTGCTGCTATGGAAAACAACGTTTCTGACTGATTACAGTAGTAAATGTTTATTCGCTGATTAAATTCTTATGCAATTTCATCTCATCCATATATCTTGTTGAATGATCATAACAATATTCAATGTTCTCCAAGTCTCTTGAGAAAACACATTTCATTTTATATCTGATGAACATATCACAATTGATCGTATCTCTTCTTGGTACATTATTGTCATAGCCACGACTTGCTTGTCATAACTATGGAAAGTACACCATAAAAATTTATATTTTTTACGGCTCTATCACATTATCTTCTCGTCAAAGCTTCAATATGAAGTTATTTACAAACTTGTCGAAGAATAAGATTAAAACCGAATGCACAAATTGAAATCGAAATCATATTTATAACACAATTCAATTTTTTCACGTCACTGGAAATGTCGCAGTAAATAGTGCACGGAATCGCAACACCTGTTTTGCTGTACAATAGCTTCTATAAGCGTTTCTATTGTGACACGTTTTGCTGGACTGTGAAAACACGTGTTAGTAACGAAAGCTTGAGGAGGCTATTGCATAGCGGAACACGTGTTGTGATTTTTTGAATTCTCTGACGAAAAAATTTCACAATGAACTATTATTTGAATACGATATGAATTTGTATCCAATATCGGCCAATACATCACATATGTATAGTTCCAAATTCTAGAACTTTCGTTGAACTCTGAAATCTCAAATTTCCTGAATAGCAAAATTATACCACCACTTTATTCATTATTAATTCACAAATTTGGCTAATTTCTTTCCTTTTTGGGATTGTCCAGAGAAGAATTGTTTGGAAAAATATTATAATTCACATCATAAAAGCTATTGCTAATTAATTTGCTCACCATTTATTCGAGAGACTCCATATATAGCTTACAGCCGGAGGCCTTTCATTGCATGCTATAATCTAATGATTATATTCATTGCATAATGTGAAAGAATTCACTCATTTCAGTTCCATTGATGATCGTAGGTGAAAAAACAATAAACTGTAAAACAGTAATCATTAATTCACCATGCCATGGAAAATCCATTATCTTTTTGGGGGTTTCAGGCCTGGAACCATATATTTCGATTGAGCTAAATGAAGAAGTCTCTGACCGAGAACCAAATTCTCATAGGACTCGTTAATTGTCAAATATGCTTGGAACATCAACAAATTCACATACCACGTTGAAATCTTATTGAATTGCGGAAACTAATTTTTATAATGAGAAGGAAATGAAATTTCCCTGAATGGACGATGGAAGCTTAAATACAAAGGAAGGTGGGTAAGAAATTTGCATGCATATGAAATCACGATGAAGTCTTTAAATTTTCTCATAAATTCACTTTCATGCATAGTATTCAAAAAGTTAAATTAGTTTGCAATCCATTTCATTTCAGCTTTCTCAGATACTTTGATAAGAGATGTAACTTGAGGAATAAATATAACTTCAAATCTACTCACAATTGAGAATCATTCACTGATATCTTCTAAATATCTCAAAGATATTATTGAGTGAAATATATTATGCAATGATTATGGAGTGGCATAAACATCTGGAATATAAATATTACATTCCAGAGCACTCATTCCATAGCAGTCATTAAAAAAATTTAATGAACTTCTAAGATTGTATCAATGTTAGCGAAGACAAGTTTAGTTTTGCCATTGTACTGTGAACACTTTGTACCGTTATGTAGTTTATGTTTCATTTTTCGTTATCTACAGATATGTATTCACAAGATATTGATATACTCGTATTTCTTTCCAACAAATCTATGTAATAAATTATAAGAACAACGATATAAATATCTATTTCGAATAGAGAATTGTTGTACAAATATAGGGAAGTCAGTTGAATATCTTCATCTTCAAGAGGAAGTTAAAAGTTTTGAAAAAAATTGTTTCAAAATACGAATCGTGAATCATTCAAAAATATATTTAGAATTCCTTCACCTTGATATAAAACATGTGGGAATTTTCCAAAGACAGGAAGGAACTAATCAATTTAAAAAATTAACTCTTCACAAATATGTGAAGATCATGAAAAGAAGTAACTTTCAGAAAGAAATTGAAAGAGAACAGCTCTCAGAACATCTTTTTTCACATAAACATTGAATTACACGAAAGACAAATACTTTAGAACACTAAATTATACGAAAAACACTTTTCTATATTCCATTTGTATTCCAAATAGTCGAATCAGATATCACTCACAGGATTCCTACACAATATATTTAATGAAAGGAATAAACTTTCACTTACATGGAACACTGTCATTCTCACTGCTAGATATCCAATGGTTCGCCGTGAGACACTGGCCTTATCGACTCTTCAGAAGCAAATATGAATGATGTACTAAGAAACACTCAATTCCTACATTTTTTGTATCAAGGAGAAGTAGAAAGTCAAAAACTTTCTATCCCAAAAAATCTATCTCTCCTAAAAATTACCCTTTCAATTTTAGAATTCTCTTCTTCATTGTGGTAATTCATTCATGGAAATTGACAAGGTCGCTTTATAATTCTATCAAATCATTTATTTTTTTGAACCTGCGCACTCTTCATACGAAGTACAGAACCCGATGTTGCTCCATATAATTTCACTAATTTTCTGAAACTGGATTTTCAATAAATCGTTACAATCGAAACAATATCCGGAGGTGAAATAAACAATTGTAGTCGTACTGATCGTACTGTAACCATTGCTCCACATTGTACCAGGGATGTCAATTGAACTATCTGGCTATCTATCAATGACTATCTGGATTACTCAGATTATCATCCTCAGATCAAATATCATTTTATTAAAAATAAATTGTAGAATAGTTCAATTTCCATCTTGAAAAAGAATTTCGGAAGGTTCATCATCAATAAATTCTAAGTGAAATATTATATTCGAAGTCGAAGTTTCCGAACACTCCGAAGTAGACTTTGGAGAAATATTGTAGAGCACAAAACCTGTAAATTCAGTTGGGCGATGAATTCATATTAGGTATATTATTCATTTTGTATAACTATGCGAAGGCAATTCATATTTCCCAACGATTTTCAAACTAATGGGACTATTTGAAAAAAGGTGACAGTTTTCTGGGTACAATAAATAATTTTTAGACATAATTTTTCTTTGAAATTCATACAAAGTACAAGTATTTCAAATTACATGAAACGTCAAAAAATGAAGGGCACAAAAGATACAGGAAATTAATGTTGAATGGTTTATACGATTGAAAAAAACAATAGTTCGTTGAACCGTTTTTGAAAGGTATTCTAGTTTGACTGTAATATTGGAAATTCTGGATCGTTTTTAATTTGAATCATATTATGATTATTTCTATAGGACATTTGTAGGACACCAGAATTTGTTGTTATTTACCATTTTATTCAAAACAAGGAACAGCGCTTTAATTCAACTTGATTATCTTAAAATTTTCACTTTCAGTTTGCCACATAAAATTCGCGTGCAACTTGCAGAAATCGAAATACAGCACAAGCTATTGCCGCAGGCGACGATGTCGACTGCGATAGACAATAGCTATACCTTGACATTCAGCATACACCTACGTTACCCATCTGCGGTCTTCTTCGGATGCATATCGCACGCCAACAACGACGTCCAAAACTAGGTTAGACGCGTATTCTGAGAAAGCGGTCCAAGATATCGCCCCGCGGCTGTCATTGTGTAGTCTCCTGGACCCAAAAGCTTGCTCGGAGGGGAAGGGGACCACTAATATATATCCATTCACGACTTCCGAACATCATACAATCAGTTAAGTTCGTTCATCCTACGTTAACATGGCAACTTTCAAGTTAGTCGGTTTGTTTTTGTGCATCGCGACAATAAGTGCCCTGCCAACACAAGAAGAAGCTCGCGGCAACGCTATTCAAACCGAAAATGACCTTCTCGATTCGATCTACACCGACTGCTTGCGTAAAGACTCAATGTCATGTCTCAAGTACAAAGTTTTCAACTTCGTTGATAAAATGCTCGGACACAAGGATACCATTACAGTGACTGAAGGTGTGCAGTTTGTCAAAACGGGTGATAAGGACGGTGCCCCACGTGCCATTTCCAGTGACGACACCATCGAATCTATGATTTTCAACCGAGTTGCCGGATTCCTTGATACGCATACCATCAAAGTTGACCTCAAGGGCAGTGATATTGTTAACGCTGTGACGTCTTCCGCCAGATCTTTCAATGAGTACGCTGAGTCCCTCAATGAAGAGGAAAATATTATTGAAGGAGTTGAGGAAAGCAGGAGGAAGAAGGACAAAAAAAATAAAATGATGGGACCCCTCATGGCTGCCCTTGCACTGAAAGCTGCAGTCCTTATGAAGCTGGCTCTTGCAGCAGTGGCCCTAATTGCCGGTAAAGCTCTCATCATCGGTAAAATCGCTTTAGTTCTTTCTGCAGTTATTGGATTGAAGAAACTCCTAGGATCTGGTGGACAGAAACATGTTACCTATGAAGTTGTACCACATGCTCAGCATTCATCCAGCCATATTGCCACCCAAGAAACTGCCTATGCTGGTAGCTCAGGACACGGAGGTGGATACGGCGGTGACGTAGGAGGATATTCTTCAGGATCTTCAGGACATGGTGGTTGGGGAAGATCGCTCGATGCCCATACTTTGGCCTATAGGGGACAGCCACAAGCTCAACAATCGTGAACATCAGACATAGGTCTGGTTGATGTACCTGCCAAAATTCATCTGTATTGGGCTCGAGTCAATGAATTTGCCCAATGAGATAATTATTTATGTAATTTATTTGAATTTCTACTAGTTTATGCGACTTTGACATACTGACAACCGAATACTACTTTTTCAGTTCAGTTTTACTGAGCATTTATATTTAAGTTACCTTATTGTTATATTTTATGAATAAAAAATGAAATACGGATATTTTGTTTCATTGTGGATGAAGGTCATGATATTACACGAAAAATTTAAATAAAAACTTAATTCAAAGTATCAGAATATATATCTAACACAAAATTGAGCAACTATTTATTTTTGTCGAGAAAATCGAAGATTTTCTCAAATTGAATGATATCGATGCATCATAAAACTGTTCATCTATATTTTCGTAATTGAATATCATACATGATAGATACTTATTTTTTTAACATTCAACAATCGAAATGACATTTCGAAATATTCATCTCTCCCAACTACCTACACCGTAGGTTCTGGTATTAGCCAGGAAAGTAGCTATTACCCGGCAGGCATTTATCTTAACTTACGGTGTAGGCATTTGAAAGAGATGAATATTCCGAGGATCTTTCTCGAAATATTTATTTTTTTATGCGGATATATTTCTCCCCGATACAGTCTCCAAACATGGTTTGATCCATATTCGTCCAGTTTATATTTTCAATAGGTGTGACTGTATCAAACACATTAACTGTTCGACCAAACATTTTCGAAACTTACTTTGAAACATCATGCCTTCCTTGTTTGATGTCCAAAGAATCTCATAAAAAATTTTAAAGTAGGTCAACATATAATGAGCCCAATTTCACTTTGAATCTCGTTCAACTTGACCCTGGTTGAATCTTGACTGCGTGAGTAACCACCATATAATGTATGATTTGGTCAAGTTCATGGCAGACATGTGAACACACCTTCATGTGCTAGATTTATACCGGTAGGAACTGATTCTTCAAATTGAAAAACATTGTTTAACATAATGGTAATTGATACCGATGCACGGTGCATGACAATAATGAAGAAACTTATGCGCTTCACGTATTATAATACTTTCAGCGCATGTAGTGCGGAAGCTAGGGTAATTTTTTGTAGCATTCATTTGTAGGTTATTGGAGGTTGTCCTGTCGTTTAATTTTGAAATGTCACAGGATGTTTTTGATATATGTTGTGCAGTGGCTTGATACTGAGTGCCGTTGAACTAAATCAATAATAATTATTTTGATATCAGTTATATCGATAATACACTGATTGGTTTTCATAATTTTAGTAGAATATTTATACAGTCAAGAAAGTACAATAATACTCCGCCCAAAAAACAAAAACCTTTAACAATAGAGAAATGTATCCCAACGTATTAATACCACGAGGAACTATTGAAAAACTTCTTAATTCGGAAAGACAGTTCAGATTATTAATAATAATATTAACGTTTATTTCTTCAATATAAAAAATAAGTACAGCCGGTTAACTAACTATTTAACTAAAAAAAAACAAGCGTGCTTCAGACCAGATGACTGGAGTAAAACTTCTTTAGCTTCATCTATATGTTTACATTTGTATAATATACACATGTATACACATATACATATACATTAGGGTGTTTGATTTTTAGGCGATATATTTTTTTCTCGGTCCTACCTGAAAATCTGACAATTTATAGAAAACAAAGAATATGCTCGTTGACGTTCTTTTGAGTTAATTAGAGACTTAGTTCATTTGAAAATTCGATTTTCCATATGAATAAGACAAGAACATTTGTTTTCGGTTTCAAATTGTTTTTTCGATATCAATTTTTTTTTTTAGAAAAAAAGAGTATAAAGCTTTCGTAGGAATTCGAAATAGCTACAGAAAAAGTTCTTTGAGAAAACACTCCACGATCAACAGTTTTTCAGCTGTGGAGTTGGAAAAGTAAATGTTTTTAATCAGTGATACCGTTGAAGATTCAAGCTTCGCGATAAGATTCAGATTTTTTTTTAATTCATTGTAATATAAAATGATCAATAAGAAAATTTTGATGATAATGTATGCTCGGAAATTGAAATTATCGAGTCACTGAATCGAAAAGCTAGCGAAATTACAATTTAAAAAAGTCAAGATCGATTTCTTCATGACTTAAAATTTGTACGATTTGGACAATTTCCACCTTCTACTAAGTTTTTGAAATTACATCCATATCAATGAAAATGTAATGAAGATAATAATGCATGCCTAACAATTTTGAAAAATTTACGCGTCGTGCAGCACGAGGAGTCCATATAATGAAATCATATGATCGGTGTTCAACTTATAATAATTGTAAATTGTAGCAATACACAGGAAAAAATTTCCGAATGCTAATAAGCAAACATTATTGTTACTACTGAGTCAGAAAAGAAAGGAAAAAAAAATATTTCAGTAATTCAAACGATTTATACTCGTACATTGAAATTTATATTTATTCACTAAATAGAAATGATGGTCTATCAAAAACAATTTCACAGCGTCTAATGTGAATGATATCTATTGTAAAAATGAAAATTCCTAATATCAAAAAAAATTGGTTTCAATCAACATTCACGTTTCTAGCTCCACAACTCAAAAACTGTTGATTGAAGAGTGTTTTCTCAAGAGAACTTTTTTGTGGTAGCAAATTAATTCCCTACAGAATCTACATATTATCTTTTTCTGGAAAAATTTTTACATACCAGAAGTCGAGTTGAAACCGAAAAAAAATTTTCCCGTGTCATATATATGTGAAATCGAATTTTTGAATGAGCGAAGCCACTAACTGACTTTTCTCAAAGAATTTTTTTGATTAATTATGAAATTTTCAGGTAGGGCCAAGAATGAAATATCGCCTGAAAATAAAAAACTCTTATATACATATATTGATTTTCTAGAAAAATTTGAATTTATTATGGGTTTTCATTAATGAATTACCATTTTTGGAAGTTTTTTATTAGTATTATTTTCATTATATTACGAATAATACAGTAATTACTGTGGTTGAATGTTAGACCAAGACAATAGGCTAATAGTATGAGAAATGAGATACATATGTTTTTGAATGAAAATTAGAAAGATATCTAGAGAAAACTCCATCGATTGTTGTTTCCATGTATTCATTTATACTTCTAATTCATCTTGTAGAAAGTTTACCAAGAGTTGTCTATCTTCGGAAGTGAAATTAACATTCAAATCTCTTGCTAAAATTGGTGGCAACGTATGATAGTTTTCTCCTAATTCTTCAGAGGCTACTCGACTGTAAATGTAAGCTCACACCTCTCTGTCTTGCCCCTACAGTAATATACGAAACATAACTCCCTCTCTCTCTTTCAATTTTCACTAACTTTTTTCCTCTCAACTTCCGTTCGCCTCGCCTGATCACACTTCGTAACACTCTCATCACGCATTCACCAGCTTACTCCCCAAGTCAACCGAGCGTGAGGAAGTTCTACTTCTGAAATAAATAAGGTTGAAGTAAGCTCGCAAGCCTTGTACTAACGGAAAGTACTCAATCCTGTATGCGGAAATTTAAAACTTTTACGAATGTAATTTTGAATATATAATGCAGTGCCTCTCAGGCGCAACTTGTTGGTTAATGTGAGATTTTTATTCTACTCATTCACTTAACCGCTATTTGAAGGATGGTTCGTTCCCAACTGTAGTATGATCGACTGTCACTGTGTATCGTTCGATAAAAGACTAGGTATTGCACGGTATAAGGTGAGATTTTATTTCAACTTCTCACGGGACGACAGCAAGTTAACGGGGCAACACATTTTAACATATACCGTAACTCATATTCACATCATATTGGTAGAACTCATAAAATGAAAATAAATTAATTCCAGTTGATGTCGATCTTTTTGTTGGGGTTTTTCACATTCCACAATCTGAAAAAATTAAAAACGTAACGGAGAACCTCATTGTAGGTGTGGAAAGGATAAGCTTTCCAGTTGAACCTAATAAGTTACCGCGTTAAATCGAAGTGTTTTTCATAAATAAAAATATCCTATTAATAAATTCATTAATTGCCTATCAAAAAAATAAGACATTTTACAGATACTCTTATCGTTTCAGAGGCTAAAATCTGCCTCCGTTTTCAGAATAGAGAAAAATCAATAAATCTTGCAGTTGTTTTATTGAACCGTTTAATTTTAGAAATTTTTTCGGTATACTCTAATGTTGAAGCAGTTTTGAAATGGGAAATATTTCGATGTTACTTTTCGAAAAACATTTTTTTATGGAGACCAATACATCATAGTGTTTTTTCGGATAAGTAGGCTTCTACAATCTAGAAAATAAACAAAGCTATATCAATAGAGAATCTGTTGAAATATAATACTGGGCAAACTGTAAAAGTTACCAAGAAAAGTTACAGCCTAATGAAGACCACTGAACAGCCCAATCAGTTAGTAACTCAATAATAATAATAATTATGATAATAATACAAAATTATATTCACAATGCTGAAATTTCGAACAGTGGAATGAATGAAGAAAAAACAATTCTCATTGCCTAAATCAAGTAAATGTCGCAACTCTAATAATATTATGAAGGTTCGTGAAAAATATCTCACAATGAAAACAAATACTATTGAAATTAATATCACTGGGATTTTTTTAATCTTCCTCTTGAAGATGATCATTTGGTAATCGAAACACGTGTCGAGGTGTTGAAATAACGATTTGGTGTTGGAAAAAAACTTCAGTATTAATCATTACTACACCAAAGTTTCTGAACAGTGCATCACAATTACTATTGAAATTCATACACATGACATGTAGGTATTGGAGAATTGATCATTATATTAGTTTTTGCTCTGAGAGGTCTAAATGGACTGAAATTTCGAAACAGGCCGTGAAACGTTAAAGTTAATTCGTTTCAGAATTTTAGGACAGTCTATTCTCTAATTTGAATCAAAATATAAACTTTTGCACAATTTCTGCGATGTTCTAAACCTAAAAGTTCCAAACATTCATATAGTTCATCATTACTAATATCAGTCTCAGGGTAAAAAACCTTCTTCGAATTCTTTCAATACATAGTTTATAAATCTCATAGAATGGACTCCAGACGATACTTGCATATTCGATTTTTTATTGTATGTAGGGGTAATACAACAGCTTCATAGCTTTATTCTTATGAAAGTTTCTGCAGTTTCTAACAATAAATCCAACTTGTCGTATTTTTAAATTTCACTTTCAAATTGAAAAAAATCAATTGAAGGATTTGAAAAATGCGATTATATTCTTCCAGTAGGTAACAAGTGTTTTCCAAAAAGTTCTGTGGAAATGGATCGTACCTAGTTGCCCTTACTGAGAAAACGGAAATATGAACTTTAACTGAATTCTCAAAAACATACCTGCTGTATATGTATTCATTAGATTATTGCATATGACACCTGAACATTTCGTTCATGTCAAGAGAATCAGAGCTATGACAATTTGAGGCAGAAGTTTTAAAATAAATTTCAGGTTTTGAAAACGAAAAAATATTGTTTTCCGAAACGCCGACTACTGAAGAAAGCTAATTGTTTCCAATTTATTTTTTCAATTCGCAAGCAAAATTTATGAGAACGACAAGTCACTGACTAATTGGTGGTTTATGTTACACAGTAAATTTTACTAATGAACTTTTCAGTTTGCCTTCATTACACTTCAGCAGATTCTCTATTGATTTAGCTTTGTTTATTTTTCAGATTGCGAAAGGTCATACACACAAAAATAGTAAGGAATGTCAATGTTGTTTATTGACTTTTGAAGCATACAATGTAGTACTCTCAATTTAGTCTGTTGCAATTACGCCACTATCCATATCTTTTGTTCGAGACGGGTAGCCAAGTACGTTCAATTACTGGAAAACTATATATTATCGGGATGAACTGAAAAATTTTCCCCTCCCTACACCTTATTTATATCATCCATCAAAATTTTCATCTTTCTCAGATTCTGGAAGAGTAAACTACTCAACAGAAGAAGACTTTCGTTCAATAGATCTATGAGTGCAAGAACTAGCGAAATATCTTTCTGAGTAAATCTGAACTAGTTTTATCACAAGATAGCTGATTTTTTCTCAGCAGTGTTCATTCTTCTGATAACAATTTTATTAAAAAAGAAAAAGGATACTTTGAATGCTCTATAAGTTTTTGTTTGAATGCTGTATGAGTTTTGGAACACTCGAAGTGACGTATTGAAGAGTGTTATCAGTGCACATGTAAATTTTTATGATGACATTGGTAAGTAGCCCTAAGAACCATGTGAAGGCTATTTTGAAACTGAAATAATTTTTTTGGGGTGATTATTATGAAACCGTATTCGTGGTTGGAAGGTTCAAGTAATATCTGTGAAGTAACACTTCATTTGGATATTTTCACTGAATAGTCAAATGAACGGCGACACGTGTTTTGCTTTAGAATAAATTCCTCAAGTGTTTTCAAACTGTATGTGAAAACACGTGTCGCAGTTTTGTCAACTGTCCAGTAAAAATTTCAAGATAATGCATCAAGTGTCATCATATAATATAAGTTGAAAATATCATAGTTGATTTGAATTGGACATACTTGAAATAATGAATCCTTCCCAAATATGTATCTAATAGTGAGTCTCCATCTATATACAAAAAATGTGGGAATCTTCCAACGGAAGGAAGCAGACAATTTCAACGAGGTAATTCTATACAAAGATGTGTAGATCATGCAAAAAAATTACTTTCAGACACAGAGTGAAAGAAACAGCCCTTTCGAAAGAGCTACTTTTATATGAACATGAAAAATTACACTCAAGAGAAATACTTTCGAAACAAATTCTTTTATATGAACACTGTATTATACAAAAATATTTTTCTCCATTCGGTTTCTATTCCTAACTTTTGTTATGGTATTAAATCCGATATAATTCACAGGATTACTACAGTATTGCTACAGTAAATGAAAGAGGTAAGAATAATTCCACCTACATGGAACACTATCATCCTCAGTGGTAGACATCCTATGTTTTGCCATAAAACACATTCCCTATCGGCTCTTCAGTCTAATCTGGATGAACACTCAATTCATTCATAAAATGACGACTTTATGTCATGAATGTATTTAATCTACTAATATCATCGATGACAGTACGTGATGACATCAATTCGCTCATTTGATTACATTCCAGCCATAGGTATCTTGTTTGAATTGATAAGGGTTTATTTTTTGGAAAGAATGATTTTTAGGTTAAAAATGTTTTGGCTTTCTATTTCTCCATCTTCATACATCTTCATGACAGTATTCCATGTAAGTGGACTCTATTGTGTAGCAATCATATGTTCTTCATCCAAAAACCGTGTTTTTTAATAACTGCTCCTTTTTTTTCTCGTAATATAATAAGGTTGGAAAATTTCTTTTTAGTGCCATCATTGGATTGTCAAGTTACAGATGAGTGGAAAAACTTTATTTTATTGAGGATTCTGCATTCTCCATACAGCTATGTCGGAGGGTAGGAATAATCATGAATCATTTCTATTATTCGTTTCTACATTTTCTTCAATTTTTTCAAACATGTTTCAGAAACAACTTCTCACCTAAGAGTTTTATTCCGCAACTGCGTATATTGTCATGAACAAATATCATCTTCAATAAATAAATAATCTTGTTACTTTGCGGTTTTCATCTGTTGATAATTTTATGTTATGTTGACAAAAATAGCAATAATGAACTAAATTAGGGCTCATTGGAATTGTTTCATGCTGGCCAAATTCGCCTACATGTAAGCAGAATCAAATAATACTTATAAAGAGTGAGAGAATGCTTCATGCATTGTAAATGGGTATATTCCATCCCACTGTTTCAGAATATGTACATCAAATATCTTTCGCTTGATCTTATGTGGTCAATAATTTCAGTACATATACAAATTACAAAAAAACATACAGATCTCTAGTTGATTTGAGAAAAATGGTTTGAAAGAAACCGTGGGTAAAAATAGAACAAAAATATTTATACATTTTCATTGGGTAGATACAAAAATTTTGGTAATTTATATTCTTCCTAATTTTCTGGTGTTCATTCAAAAAACTCAACATCAGTCTCCATCAGTTCATAAAATCATATCGAACTTATATTTTCTACTTCCTTTTCAAATTTCTACGGTAAAAACCAGATACATAAATATACAGATATTTCTAACAATTGGTGGAGTGTTCGGTTATAGCCTTCGGCTCGTTTGAAAAAAATTTTTGATTGCCTATACAGTTCTCACATTCAGTTTATTTGTATAGTTAACAATGCCTCGAAATGGAATGCGTTGGAGTATATATTCGAAATTACTTCGAGTCTCAATTCATGATCTGAAAACGAATACTAGGCAGTACACAAAAAACAGAAATATGTAAAATAACAGAGCTTATCTGGATTCCCACCCGGATGCCCATTTATCGAAGTACGGTGTCATGATGAGAAGCTTTGTTGATTGTCAATTTTGAGTTCTTTCAAAATACGTGTGATTAGATGGTGTCGACAAAAAATTTTTGGCGTTGTAGAATGTACAGTATGGAAAATGGGTGGTAGTTTTTCCTGAATATGAACTGTCAAGTAGATACATTTTTTCAGTGAAACTGTGTACTCTTGACCAACATTTTCAGTCATTCACTATAAGAATTACTCACCATTAGGAGTGACAAGAAGTCCATTTATATTTCATTTCATTTAATTTCCTGTGAATACATAAGAATACAGAAAGGAGGATGTGAGGTATGGCACCTTTGTCACCGTTCACAGAACTCTTCCACATTTTTCGATTTCTAACCTTTCGAAGGCATTCACAAACGTATTGTCACGTGCCGGTCTCAACAGTTTCGAGCATTTCTCACTTATTTTGTGGCCGTTTTCTATGGGTTGTTGAGCAATACTGCCAATTCTAATATTTGTGATTTTTTGTTCAAGTCAATGTTCATATGAATGTTGTTATTTTGGGAGAGCTTTTTGTTTCAGTTGGAATATAAGATTACCTGAGAGTACCTGACCAACATATTTTTGTAAATAGTTGTTTAAGGACAATACAAACACACTACAGGAAACTCCTTGAGGCGCTCTCAGATCGGTACCTGTGCGAAAGTAGCGATGCACAGTGTATTCGAATCGCTGGAGATTGAAAAAACGTTCTCAGGAAGTTTATTCCATATAAACACAGTTCTACAAATGAAAGAGTTCTTAATCAGTGCAGTTCAAGGTGTACTGAGTTGAACCTCAAAACGATGAGTAGCCACAGTCCGTCGTGTAATTCTGATATGTACCGCTCTTGGTGGAATTAAATATGCCAAGTCACTTGAACACCTAACGTGTTTATAGAAGAGAGACAAATCTCAAACCTTTCTTCGATGTTCCAGATTATCAAGGTGCACTTAACGTTTGCGTCTCCAATCAGGCGGATGGCTATTTTCTGGATGGAATCCAGCAACTTCAGGGTATGTTTGGGAGCAGAGCTCCATACATTAAAACAGTGCTGAAGGAGGTCTGATCTGAGCTTCATAAAGCATCAAAAGTTGCTAAGGTGTGAATAGTTTTCTGGTTCAGAACAGTGTTCCAAACTTTTGAGAAGCAGCCTTTGCAATTCCAGCGACATGATTGTGCCAAGATATATTGGTGTCCATTTTATCTCCCAACAAACTTATCGAAGCAGAAAGCGTAGAAAGTTTTTCAGGGTAGCGTTGAATTTGATTCCAGATTTTGTTACGTATACCCTCATGAAACAGTAGTAAAATAACCAATATATTCCATCAACCAAATTATGGAATTTTGGCGTGTACATCAACTCTCTGTAGTACGAAGTCGCATTTTCACATCAGAGATATGTAGGTGACTCCATTGAAAGACACGCTGTATATTAAGGAAGCAGTGGAAATCCAAAGAATGTTATCTTCAACGAACATTTCAATTTCCACAACTCCTTTTGGTGTTTTTGTGTCCTGTTCCACTCTGCATGACCAGGAACACTTAAGTCGCTATTGTATAACAACTTCTTCATTGCATTATGTTATTGTATTGGTATTTCATTATTCCAGCAACTGAATCGAACATAGGTGGTCCCTATTTGGATTCTTTCAGTATTGTTTTCGATGATATCACACGAGTCACGTATAATATGTTTTCGTGTTCGACTTGTGATATGAGAAACATGTGATGCATACTGATATATTACGAGGATCTCGTTTCAGATGTATTTATCCTCCACAATAGCGTGAAGTATATCCAAATATGTCAGACGTGCTTACCGAAAAAAAAATTGAGTTTTAAATTGTCACTTTTCCTATTCATTCGTCGCAATGGAAATACGGTGGTTACTGAAGTGTATAATCGAGTGCTACTGAATATTGCGAAGTCAAAACCAAAATACAATTTTTTCTTGAGAATCATTTTCATTGAATTTACAGAGTTACTTGACGACCCGTAACTTGATGAAAATCAGTAACACTATCCATGATGCTAATTACACAATTTTCACAAACATTCACAAACACCGTAGCTTCCATGAATAGTTCCATGTATTTACTAAATGTTACATTCATTCTTTGCTAACAATATCAACTCTACAAAATATTTATCAGCAAAGGAAATAACTATCAGAACTATTGAATTCGAGTCTGCACATGGAAATCCAATGAACGGTGAGCTTTTATGTTTTTGAAGCAGAAAAAAACGAAAAAATTAAATTTATAATTTTGGCTATACCTTTTTGTATGTACAGAGATATCAAAAATATGATCTAACTTGTCAAAAGAAATTATGAACTGATTTTTAGAATATGTCCATACTTCCCCTTTGAATTTTTAAATAAGAACCTGTATTTATGAAACAATTTATTCTATATATCAAAATAAAATCAATTCTGATAATACTGGGATGTTTTGTTATTTGATGATTATCAAATGAACTATCATTTCTATTACGACGAATCATATGAATGAGAGCCATATGTCCCTTCAAGTGTCACAGTTGATTTTCAAAAAATTAACACTGATCATATCAATACAAAAATCAACAAAAAATGGAAGATGATACTTTCAGAGGAATGATGAGAAACGTCCAGAAATTTTAGAAAAATTGGAACTTCATTCTGTCTATTTCGGGTGCCGCTGTTTTCATTGATCATCAAAAGCTTTGACCTTTCGCAGGAGTATGTATAGAAATATACCTGAAGGCTACTGGAAAGTGGGAGAAAAACATGTTTGGTATTCAATGAAAGTGAGCTGGTGTTGACTTCATCCTGTAAATTATTCGACTACATTTGATAGTTCGGAAACAAAAATTCTGATGAATTTTGAATGTCATTCAAAAAATTTACCAAAATGAAAGATATCAGATATCCCAGTAAACTTATATTTACTTTGCCTTACATTCATTAAAAACTGCCATCAGAGCCGAAATGGAAATGAAATAGGATCGAAAAATAAATTCCTCAACTTTTCGAAGTTTTTTGATATGGAAATCGGATATGTCTGAAAATGTTGGTATCTCACCTCATCAAGTTTATTATCATCAAAATACAGAAAACTTCCAAAAATATAGAGGTGAATTATCATTCCCGATATTATATGAACATGGCTGAAAAAAAAAGTGACTTGAAAAATTCAGGTACTCATTCAATATTTCAAAGAGCCCAAATCGGACAATACACTGTATGGAAATTCTATTAGTATTCTGATAGTTTGTTGAAAACTATCATCGCAAAGTGGAAACAGATAAAATGTCCGGTTTATCGGTATATTTTTATTTTATTTCATTTTATTTTTCGGAAATTTCTCTATTTCATTATATGTATATTGATTAAGACTGCAGAAAGAAATTATTTCAGAGTCTACAAGTTGGCTCAATAAAGTGTGACATATTGAAGTTTTTTTTATGAAACACTCTGTATTTCGTTACTCTTTTGGGTAGGTCAGGGAAAAATTATATGATTTCATGGAAGGTACTATATACCTAACTATAATTGTCCTCGAGTTATTAGTTTTTATGAAAATGCTGGGTAGAATTGTAAACTAAATAAAATGGAAATATAAAGAAATCATTCTGGACAAAGATAACTTTGTTATTTCAAATAGAACATCCTGTATTTTTTTTTTTTTT
>WOGO01000112.1:0-31002 GCA_015342085.1 Leptinotarsa defecta
AATTGATTACTTCCTTCCTTTCTTTGGAAGATTCTCTCATCCATTTTTTTGTATCAGATGGAGTAGTAGAAAGCCAAAAACTTTCTTTCCCAAAAAACTGCTAATAATATTCAGCACAATGGGAGTTAACTAAAATCCCTAGGATACATTGGGTATTCATGTTTCTAACTGTACTTGCTTATTGTTATTCGATTTGTTTTGTGTTTTGGATCACTGGGATACATCAAGACTAATAATTTTTCGATAATAATATAAAATAATATGTCTCTAAAAAAAAGTAAATTCATAAACCAGTACAAAAAGCTGGGCACTTGAAAAACTTTAAGAGTAATTTCGGTTGTATTTGATGTTTTTATAATTAAATACCCTTATATTCTCACATGACATAATACTTTTTTTTCACCTTACTATAATGTACTTTCAATACTATGCTATAATATAGTTCAATCATTCAATAAATACGCCATTGAAACAAAAACAGTTGAAATTCCGTACTGAATGAATTAAGTTTTCAGCTGCATGAATTCGTAGGTGATCAATTGAAGAGCCATCATTAATTTTATTCAGAGATATGCTCGAAACAAAAATCTCGTTCTGATGTACTTTTTTCTGATAATATATTTGGCTATTTAAACTTCAAAGACCAGACTTGTGTGACACTATGTAAATCGAATTTATGATTGATTGTCGTTAAATATAAATAACCTTTTTTCAACCGAAAATGATAAAGGGATCTACAAGTGAACTCATTCTCTATAAGGCCTTTCCGTCTATATGAGTATTTCTTCAAAATAATAATGGAAACTTATATTAAACCCTTGTTTTACATTTTCCCCATATTCAACAATGAATAGAAGAGTTTCAGAAAAACAGCGATAATGATTGTAACACTATTTCAATCCTCAGTCATGGAGAAAGTATCTATAGAAATTAAAAACAAACCTATTCCGAAATATTTCTCAAAATATCTTTCGATATGAAAAAGTTCAGGTGAAAGCTTAACAGGGCAAGGAAAAAATATATTGCTTGCCACAACATATTCCCCTCCGTATGAAAACGAAAGTTTTTCGTAAGGATCTGAATGGAGAATAAGTAAACAATATTTTTGGGGTGAAATTTTTTTCTATAGATAGCCTGTTTATCAAATATTGAACTAAATTTATGAATTATACATGAAGGCATTGATGTTGATGAAAAAATCCCTCAGATAGAATAACTGTAATTATTTATTATTTTCCATTATTTTTCCATGTTTCCATCCCAAAGTATTTGTTCGATGAAAACACCATTGTTACTATTAGATTATTCAGTGAATAATTATGAAAATGTCGTAACAAGAAAAAATAATGTGAAAAAACCAATTAAAGCAGCTTATTGGAAGGAAGAAATAATTAAACAATGGAATAGAGACATTATTTGGAATTAAATGATTTTAACGAAAAACTAACATTGAGAGTGAACCATTTGTTGTTTGGCAAAAAATTCCAAGAAATAAAATAAATTCCACAATGTAACAGGAAGTTCATTGCAGGTAAATGAAAAAAGACGCCTGTTCATCCAGTTGCAGTATTCCAAAAAATCGAAAAAAAAATTGTCTGCTAATTTTACTGATCATGTTTATTGAATTGGATTGAAAACCGAAGAATATGCAAACTTTCAAGTATTTCTTACGGTTGAAGGGACAGATCTGGTTCTCGATAAAAGATGCGCATATATTTCACGACGTAAACAGGATAACGTAGTTTTGATGAATAAGGAATCTCCGAAGTTATTTCCGATACGGCATCTGCATGCATAGAAAGTTGCGTCTCTGTTTGTTGAAGATTCGGCCGGGATCCATTTTTGAGCTTATCGATGATGCGTGGAATATTTTTCTTCAAAAGGGGAAAGAAGCGGTCCAAGTTTTACATTGATGTCTTTGTTCCTTGAATTGTTGCCAAAAGTTCGTAGAAAGCAAAAACTTCATTACATCATATTTTTCAATTAATTCCAACGTGAATATTTTTCTTCCATAACTGAAAAAATAAATGATTGAAGTAGAAAATTATATACGAGTTTTCTATTCTCCATTGGGTAAACCTAATATGCTTTCTTTAACAGAAAAAGTGCTATTTGTTAATGAATTATCGTATTTAATTTCAGCCTCATGAAATTAGACTCGGCAGTCAACTTCTTTCAATTAACAGATGTTAAAATGAGTCAAATATGAAGGGCAAATTCTAATAGAGTTCTTCTTTTTATATTCAATTTATTCCAAAAAGGTTTTTTGATTCTAAGGGATAGAAAAACCCATAAATGGTAAAAAAATCATAAACCACCTCATATAACATTCAAACGATATCAAAATGAATTTGACATTTATCAAGATTTTTTCTAGATATGTGGAATGTGATGTACATGCAGAGTATATATTTCTGCTGGTGTATATTTTTGTCTCTTTATGAAAATTTTGAATATTGCATATTTATTATTTCAATAGATTTCATACAGCACTTATCATAATATAAAAATGAAAAAATCAAGAAATAATAAAACAAACTGACGAGCATTGAAAATTCACGCTGTACAAAGAAACGAGTAGTTCATAGGTTTCCATAATATGATTATTTATTTTCATATTTAATATTCGACTGAATCTAGATGTATGGTCTCCTTGAAACATACTTCAGCAATAGTATTTTTTATCATAATTTTCAATGATTATTAAGAGTTTGATTAGCTACATTATGTTTTTTCTTTCGACAGATCTATGATGATTTCTCTGAAATTTCTTCAGCTTATCAAAGGTATGGATATAGTATTTTCAGAGGTAGGTATACCAAATCGACATTTTTTTTGGAGATTTTGAACTCCACATACAGCAAAGTTCTTCAATAATTCACGGAAAGTGCACCTATACAGACCAGTATCTGAAACAATTATTTTGGAATATAGCTTTATCGTTTGTACAAAATATGTAATAATAATATTAATAATAAAGGCATTTTATTAATTTTCAGTTATATTCATACATGTAAACAAAAAAAAAGTAAATGGGCGAGATTTAGTATGACAATCGGCACCGGAAGGTGCAGACATCTGTTCTTCTCATCAAAATCTTAGAAAAATCATTTGTATCAGTGTCGTGTTTGTTCTGAAAAAAAATTATTTTTTTTATAAAATTTTCAGTTCGTAACTTGTATACGTATAATCCAAAATTATATGTACAAATTGCAACAATACGTATCGAATATGCGTCTGTGTTGTGTAGGTACCCACCTACTGGTTTTATCATTCATGACCAAAATGTCTATTCAGTAATATATCTCTGAAAATACTAAACCCAAAAACGTCGAAATGTTTCCCTGAAATTGATATCACAGACCGCTGGTTTACCGTATTTCAGTCAATCATCTACTGAATAATCGTTATTTATATTCAAGTCAGGAATGACGTTGAAATTGTCCTTCCAAATTCAAATCATAATCAAACATAAAACATTAACGATCCTCGTTTCCAGAACAGTAAGTAATAAGTATTCCCTTTTACGATTACATCCTTTATCTAGAAGAAGTAAACAAGTTCATAAAAAGTCCCAACAAATTTAACAACCTCTATAAATTCATTAATTCGACTCTGTGGCGTTCTATACAGACGGCGACTCGTAAATCTTCTATTAGTGTTTCCACTCCAGGTCTTTTTGGATTTCATCGAATTTTAATACCTTCTACCCTATCGGAATGTTGGAACGATTTTGATATTTGGATTGGGTTTTCGAAACGCTGTTTTTTTCCTGTCATCCTGTCATCGAAGTCCAAGTTTGAATTATTGACAAGTAGAGAAAAAAACATATGTGTCTCAGGACCCTCGTAATAAGTGATAACTTGAACTGATCTAAGTTGAACTATTGAATATTTTGATTGTTTAACTTGAGAATAGCTGAGATTATTACTCAAATTTTATGTTTATCAATATGATAATTCATGGAGAGGTTATTCATTAATGAAATCTTTTATTGATTTGTTTGTGTATGTACATTATATTATAGCTAGCATAAGTCAATTGTCACTTTTGTAGGATTAAATAATGATACTGATAATGTACATAAAAATTAGTATCATCATTTTCAAGCCATATTTCACATAATTATAGAATATTACGTGCTTGCTGGTTAGATTTTTATAATACTGTCTAACGCACGAGACGAGAGAGGGGGTGCCTGCCTTCTGCTGACGTTTGCGTGAGAGAAAGGGAAGCTAGACAAATTGGAGCCGTTATGCATTGGGTAACGAAGCGGTTTACCCTCCCATAATTTATCATATATATATTGAATTTATTTCACAAAGTCTTGTTTCATTCGACCATAACCATAGCTAGGCCAAGTACATGACATTTCAGTCTCAAGTACAAAGTATAAACATTTATGAAAAAAAAAAACAAATAACAAAATAACACATACAAGTATTCAAATCTTGAACAATATATGATTTTTGAGAAATAACTTCTTTCTTCTTCTCCTTCTTCGTACAAAGAACGACGAAATAAAGAAAGTAGGTAGTTTACTACAAAATAATCTATTTATAGAAATGTGTGGGTCATGCATAGAAATGTATTTCAGATAAATACGGAGGAAATAGCCCACCCACTTTCTTTCGGAGGTTCCCACATTTTTTGTATGAAGATGGATAAGTGGAAGACAAAACAGCTGTTTTAAAAAACTTCCAAACAAAAAGTTGTCTAAACTTCTGAGAATACCAGTATTTTTTCGATCATTATTTAAAATCAACTTAATGCGCATAGGTAGAAGCGATTCTATAGCATATAAAAAATACCGAGATCAACTCATATCACCTCGCTTTCGAAGCAAATGAAAACTATCAACAAATTCCTATAACAATGCGAGTTTTCAGCAATTTCAGTGCAAGAATTAACATTATAATAAATTACTTGCGGGAGTAAAGATTCCGTTGGCAAGAAGGAGAAATAAATGCGTTTTACGTCCGCCAGAGCCAAAGTTGAACAAAGCTTTTTATATAGATGAGTTATTATTCCTCTGTGTGGTTTTGCGTTCGGATAATAAATCGGTCTTTTTTTCTCATGGTACGGATGCGCAAATGCATTTGTCACTTTTATTTTTCCTTTGTCGGGAACGACCAGGGAAGGCAGTCGTTTTTGCATAATACCTGCGTAAAATGGGACTTTGTTGTCGCTGGGAAAAGTTTTGCCATTTTTCTACATGCCTTTTGCTCTTTTCGCTACAATGTCTGGTCAAAGTAATATTTTTCTTCGAACGAATGGTCGAATGTGTGCGATAAATTGAATTTCATATCTCTACTGGTGTCCATTGAGATTTTTCGTCAATCAAATCTTCTGAACATTCCCATAGGTGTTCATCAAGAATCGAGTAGAAATGTTATATCAAGAAAGGTTTTTTTGATATTTTTGGTTGATACGCCTTTTATCGTAGCTGAAATAGACGACCACATACATGTTGACAAATATAAATAAACGGTATCATAAACTCATCTCAGTATTAATCGAACATTATTGATTAGAATCCACAATCGCCAAAATCATTGTTCTGAACACAGAAAAAACAAAAAATGTTATGAATGGCGTCTGCTGATATGAAAAGCAAACAGCAAACAACATAAGTGTACTGAACATTGACAATATGTTCTCTTGAAGAAATTAAGAACTTCAACAAAATATTCAAAATTTCAACTGTTGTCAGCTTCATATCAAAATTTTCAATTCAATTCAAGAAGCTGAATATTTTTAATCATTCACCAAAAGATATGAAGGAGTTTTATTCAGACGAGTTTTTTTCACCCTAAACAGTTTTCTATGGTTTGTACTGTGCTCTTTTAAGACTGTCTTCATGCGAATGTAAATAAATGTTTCTCTTTCTTTTAATGTTCCTCTGTTTTTCTATTCTCAGACATTTCTTTAATATATTTGTGAGTCGATTTGATAATTACATTAATGAATAAAAGCAAATTATTGTAAAATCAAGGTTATAGGAGTGTACATCTTTCAAGTACGATATTGGAATTTTAATTCTTCAATTGTCTAAAACGATAAAATGTCATATGGGAATTTTTTTTGCCATAGTCTTCAGCCATTCATCTTCAATAGAAAATGTCTAAATGAAAAATAATGAAGAGGAAATGTATAAGACAATAACGTTGAAATACATATTGATGAATAATATTATTCATAATCAAAATCGATAAAATCAAAAGAAAAAAGTTACGATATCTGAGATCATTTTTAAAGTTTTGTGATTTTAATAAATTATCCAATCAAATCATCTGCACTCCTGAAAGTTTCTGAAAGCAAACAAACTCTCAACTCGGGGGGAAAATTAATATCAACATCCAGCTCCAGGTGAGATGTTGAGCTTCATAGCGTTCAATTTATCCAGCTAATATGTCTACGCTTACCCAAGTTAACTCTACCGGAAAATTCTGCAGACTAATCAATTCCAGCTATTTTTCCTCGATTGTTTTAGCTAACAAATTAATTAACGTCTCTGCCGATGAGAACAACGAATCTCGAAGATGAGCAGTAACTCCTCTATTAACTTTCTTAATTATTATTCAAACTCAATTAAAATGGCTCAGCTGGAGTTGGATATCGATATAGGCGTTCATTTCAGCCCCTCAAAATCATTGAGAGGGAGGTTTTGTCACCACCCCATTTGTAAAATAAATTAAGGTGATTATGATGATATTTTCTGGTAAACTTCATGTTTGGGTCAACTGTGGTTTTTCTGTTATTTGTTAGAATAGTTAGAGTATCTTTCATGTAATGAAAATTATATTTCACATTACTACATTACTAAATGATTCTATATACCGTCATTACCAGAACAAAAAATACAGTGAGATATCAAAAAAAATCTAATCAATACAGTTTATTGTATGATTTTCACTATGAGGAGGTTTCGTTATACAATAGCTTTTTCAAGCATAAACTGTTTATGCTTGGAGAAGCTATTGTATGACGAAACACGTGTCGTGGTTTTTGTAAAACCCTTATAGTGAAAATCATACAATAAACTGTATCGATTAGTTTTTTAATATGGATTTTCATCAATTATCGGCCAGTTCTATTCAATTACAGTTAGATATATTTATTACTCGCACACTCAAAATTAAATACACGAAAGAAAATAAAAATGATAATGAACATATTTAAAAATTCATTTTTAAACCGCATACAGTAGAGAAAATTCAAAGAAAATCACTTGCGGACTTTGGCGAGCAGATTCGAAAAATACTTTTTCTGTGTTGAAAAAATTAGTAGAATGGCAATGAAATGGTTTGAGAAAATACCCCATGCATGTCCATGTCAATTAACAAGGCGTATGAAATTTTTTGACGTCTGACAACTAAAATTGCAAATGTAAACACTGTTTTATGCGGATTTTGATAATAAAGACTTATTTCAGGGCCGAAAACAACAAAGTAATTGTAAAATATTTATAATATCTGTTCTTATTGTAATTCGTCTCTTCTACTCTCGAATAACGTCTTTCATAAATAATTTCACTTCATTTTCAGCTCTGAATTAAATTGAGTACATTAATGGAAAGTATTTTTATCTGTTTTTCTATTTTCTAGCTTGTTTATACCCGGTTTACATTGAAACTTTTGATCTATGAATACGTTAAAATTTTGTGAACAACATAATTCATTGAAAATCGCCCCTCATTATACCAAAGTTCTGCCATTTTATATCATTTCCAGCCATTCATTTCACGATTCTCATCGAATATTTCCTGAAAATTGATTTTAAAGTCGAGTTCTGTTTGACTTTCTCCATAAACCGGGATTAAAATTTCATCCGTGCTTATAATGTTTAGATTTAGGTGTTTAACTTTAGAACTTCAATGTTTAATAGCCGCAGATGATGTGTTAATTTCTCTAATACGTTCCGTGTCTGACTCCTGCTTAGTATTTCGGTGGGTTTATGAGATTTTTCATATTAAAAAACGTTGCAGCGCCCCTCAATACGTCCTGAATAAATACGATTAACTTTAATGATTTTTTACACTGTTAAAAACATGAAGATTATTTGGTTTAGGCGAGAAAGTTTTTGAGTGGGAAGTATTTATATTAATCAACATGGGCATCAATCATAGATATAGAAAACTAATTTTTCATACTTATCCAGAGATGGAATAAATGCGATAGATACTGCACCTGATGCTCTACTAATCCAAACTAAGAAGTCGAAATTGAGACTTGTGGTTATATTCTGTGCTTACAAAAAATTGTTTGCATTATTTTTAATGGTCTTAAGCTAGACTTGAAATTGAGTGATCAATCCTTAAAACGTATATCGCAGCTGTAGCAGGAAAAGTAAATCATTCCAATTACAATTCTACTATTATGAAAATTTTCATTTCATACATTTTTTCAAAACAAGCACTTTTCGCAAACACCAGAAGTGCAGATCTCGCCAACCAAGTTTGCGTCTTCAAAATTTTACACTTTTTATGAACTTTTTCGAAACCGATTTCTGTTTAGAGAAACAGGAAGAAGGTTGGCAAATTTTTCGTGTTCATAGGAAAATATTACATAGGTATATAAGGAACTGTTATTACACTTGTGATCATATTTGAACTGAAATCCACTTTGTGGTTGTCTTCAGTTATATCCACGAATACACCCAATTTTGAAAGAATCCTTCACTCAAAGCAAATTCCAAATTTAGTCTAGAATAGAAAGTAATTGACTGTATTTATTTGAGCCTCATATATCAAGGCATGATATAATACTATTTTGTTTGGCTTGTTTCGCAGAACATTAAGGACTGTTGGGGAAGAAAAACCACATCCTGATGCGTCTTTCACTTAATACAATAATGTTTTTTGTATACACTTAAACAGAGTGGGGCCCAGAAGTCATTTACTCAAATACCTAAATTATTAATTAAATTTAATATATATTGATATGATAATGTACGGAATGTTCCAAAAATCATCTTCTGCTTATTTCATCAAATTTTTTATAATCACTTTCAAAAGCGGTGATAGTTTTAGGTTACATGCTCAATGTCAACAGTATATGTCCATCGCACATTGAAAATTGAGTCATGCGGAGAGAGGAGTGAGGAGCGTCTGTCCGACGAGAGGGGGAGCCTGCCTGCCGTAACGCGTTATGTAACGAAGCTATTTGCTCTCCCATAAGAAGTTATCACTTCCAAAATGAATGATGTAGTTTTAAAGTTGAGCCGTCAAAGCCATATTTATGAGGTTCATATTGTGAAAAACTTTCGAAAGCCTACAAAATATTGCTGCAGAGGTTTTTCTTATGTCAGTATTTTTATAGCTACAGAAAATTGCATTCAATTACACCTATTTTCATTTCAGAGGCCAAATTTCTTTCAATACTATTGATTAACAGCACTTCATCGGTCGTATCTTAACTTTATAAATTATGTTGATATCAAAGAAATTGGTTTTGGCTTTGTGCATCTGTGATGTTATCATTAATGAAATTCAAGTGAAACAGTGTTTTATGCAAATCTTTTCGAAACTGCTACAAAGAGAAGACCAGTGAACAAAAATGTAATGTAATTAATTCAATAGTGTAAATATCTCGTCCTGATAGCAGTCTTTTGGACATATATGTATTTTCTTTTTCGCAGGCGCCCTTTCCAAAATTAAATACCACAGAACTTACAATTTGTAGTTTGTGTTTAGATACCATAAAACTGAACTGTCACTAATATCAGAAATCAGGATCATGCTAATTTTCAACCGCGCAACTCAGTAGATGGTAACTAATTTTTTAAATTTTCGAAAGCTATTGTCTCGATCAAATATTTCTCAGCTTGAAATAATGATTTTGAAAAGTGAAAATGAATATCAATTTATTCAAGTACGTATAGTCACACTGAGCTCTTGAACGATCATTCACGACAGGTCTTATCCATCCTTTCGAGTAAGAAACAGACAACGAATCTTGAAAGTTTGTTTTCTAGACTTTTTTAATTTTTTGAACATGTCCCGTTCCCTTCAATTTCAACTGTGGTTAATCTTTTGGTCGACCTACAATCAGATGAAGTATCTTCCATTTCCACTGTAATTTGTTCCATATAATTCATAGAACTCGAGTCAGTCGAGACTTTTAGTTCCAAGATATTGAAGGTTATATGGTTTATGATACTAATGAAAATATTAAAAATATTCTTCTGTTTCATCACATAATGGCCTCACCTACTAAGACTATAACGTATTGACTGTGCATTCAATTGTCAGCTGTCAGCTTCGAGTGCTGTCCACTGTCTCATCTTCTTCGATATTTTTTTCAATATTGATTATTTGTAGAAAAGTCCGCTACTTTATGTTCAAATCCGCTATGCCGCTACCGTCGAGTAAATTCCGTTACGGTAGCAGAATTCCGCTACGCTTGGCAACTCTGGCAATATTATTAACCTTTCCAAGATGAGGAGCAAGTTCTCGAGACACTTTACACGAATGTATTTTAGATGTCATTCGGTACTAATCGTTATGTATAGTGCTAAATCCTCCTCTTGATATAGGTATAAACTAAAAGATAATTTTTTTATGAAAGTCTTATCGACAATAATTCAATTTTTTTTAAAGATTTGTTGGAGCCCTTATCAGGCCATTAAAATATATCCACTTCGATGTTTGCAATGTCTACTCAAAACCCAGCCCACTTGATGCTCTCCGTAAATGGGACAACCCGACACTTTTTTTATTCGTTTAATCGTGGGCAGTAGCTTTCACACCACTTTAATTGATTTTTTAATGCATTGCGTTTGTTCTCTCAAAGTGGGCGTATCTGGGCAATAAGTTTAAATTCGAATACGGGAACGAACTACCAATGCACATGCCATAGTGGTTGGTAATTAACCGCGGATGACGTATGTTTCAAATGACAAATGACCGTCGCGTAAAATTGCCTTCCTATCGAGATAAGCCGTTTTGGAATTGTTAGAACGGGATCGGCGGTCTGATTGGAATTACAAATGACAACGGACCTATTTATGATGTCGGCGCGATTCTGCTGTTCTTTGTGCACAGGTAGGGTCGTAATTTGTGTTTAATTTGATGGTGACATAATGTTACCGACTGTAAGTCACTTGGTTGTCACTTGAAAACCATAATTTCTTTCTTTACGTGGTTTCTGAGATAATAATCTTCGATATTGTTACCTATTTTTGAGTATGTCAGTACGCAGCGTTTTCTCAATGGACCGCACTTCCTACTACAGTTGGGATAACCAATGAATACCTTCATATGCGTCATCAATAAAATACATTATGAAACACATAGGTACTATTATATAGGCATACTTCTCTTCTAACAGTGAATGACGAAGAGGAAAATGTTTGCATTTGATCAGAAAAAGCTTGAGATCGAATGATAACGATTATTGTCGTTTGACGATTCAGGTCTCGACTTACGTACATTATTTACATACTTTTTTTGAAAATTTTCTACTATTTCAATGCTATAAAAATGATTGCTTTCACAAATAATAAAATGTGGGTGTTTCATAATTCACAATTTTATGTTCTCATGTTCCACACGCCACTGGACAGCTTTTCTTTAATTTAAGGAAATAGAAATGTCAAGAGAATGAAAAAAAGAGTAGTTTCGCAATATCCTATTGTGGAACAATTTTTATTACAAACTGAGGGAATTGAAATCTCTCCTGATTCTACTGATTGTTAATAAGAAAGATTGAAGTGAAAAGGAGTGAAATAGGAAGTCATAACCTGTAAAGTCTAAACCGTCACGTTTCGTGAAGTTCATAAATTATTGAATTTGAATCCTCATTTTTGAATATTGGAATATTGAACCATATTGACTTTGATTGAAGAGTTATCAGAACCTATTTCGTGAATTGAGCCAAAAATCTACACTTTATATGAATTTTCTGAGGAAGGATGAAAAGGTGTTTAACAAACTGTTGATCATGGTTCGCCCTCTGAAAAATGTAATATACTACTGAAGACATGGATTTTTCCAATTGAAATATTGAAGACATATTGCAGAATTTAATAAAAATTTTTCCCCTCACACTTTCAGTATATTGTACTTGCAAAAAAATAACTTTTTAAAAATTATATGCAAAATTTTTGTCAGTGTGACGACGGATCTTTCAAAGATGTATACTCAATAATTACACCTGTACGAGGGTTTTCCCAATGAACAAGATTCCTTATTAGGTACTGGCAATATTTATATTAAGGCAATGAGCATGGATTGGTTTGTTGAATAAAAGAACGTGATTGCTGCGTGTTTCATTGACTGGCCATGGTTAATTTATTTTTGCAGGACTCCTCCTATTTTGTGTTGTAAAAAATATGTAGGGATTTTAACGAACAATATATTCCGGTCCATGAAGCTGTGAGTGGCAAGTAATTAAATGAATATATAATTTGTTCAGTGTTCAGTTTGATCGAAAACAAAATTACTATTATTGAATTCGAATATTCGGAAATAAATAGTATGGTCATTTAATATAATTTCATCAAGAAATATTTGGCGTAAATTTGTTATGTGGAATTGAAAATAAATATTACCGTGAGGCTAAGCGCACAGTTGGCAACCAAATAGTTGCTATAAAACATCAGCTTCTGAATGAATTTCCTTAAAGACTGCATGCATATGTGCTTTGGTTTTGGGGATTAGAAAATATACAAAAAATGTTGGATACACCGAATAATGAGTTGAAAAAGTTATGTTAAACTATTTAGAAATATTTTTCTGGAGCGTAAGTTAACTGCTTTCACAAATACTTCGATTTTTGACGACATGTTGATACATGACAAGTTACTTGTATGAAGTTGACAGTTTACGTTCGGTCTGAAGGATGAAATTAGAATAATTGAAAATTCATAACTAACTGAAAATAATTTGACTTCACTTAGCTAGGTTTCGAACGTTTTATCTAGGACTAATATGAGAACAATCTTCAAGATAGAAAGCTATAGTATTTGAGAGTTTTTGATATACTTTATTTGTTGTACCCGTATAGGATGCTGGGTTAGTATGACAACGTTTATTATCTGTAATCAACTTGAAAGAGGAATATAACTTTCCAATTGAATGTGTGTCTAGAATATTTCGTATTTTGTTGTTGTGTTTGTTTCATGTCGTTTTGTGTTGTCTCGAAAGATGATTACTTGCAATGTTTTTTTATTTTTTTTTTCAAATATGTATTTAATATGTCAGATGGTTTTTGAAATAGTAATATCATGAACATAAAGAAACTACTTTTCGAGCCCCGAAGAAGAATTCAATTAAATTTGAAATGTCGGCAAGAGAAAAATTGTTTTCTTAAGAAAAAATTGATCCTGTTACCTATCCAACCATTCTTCAGAAACATTATTGGAGCACTAAACTAGTTAACTGGATATAGAGAGAGTTCACTTGTCATGTGCATTAGACAGTTAAACTAGACTATTATATGTAGATCTATATTTATCGATTTCTTTTTCTTATTTCCAAAAACAATGTTTGTAGCAGTGTCTTCAAATTTTTCTGTTGATGTTTCCTGTATAAATACATATTTTTTTCTCAATTTCATAACCAAATATGACGTGTTGAACAGACTTTTTTCATTAAGTATTTTAAAGAGTATTTTTGAAAAAGAATCGAAAATTATCCTATTTGAAATGGGTATATTTCAAGAGAGAATAATTTTTTGGGAAAGGGAAACTATATGGAAAATTTTCAAAAAAAGAAAAAAAGCAAATAATTTCAAATTGAACTCTGTGGATATAAACTGCATCTAAAAGTAACTTCTATCATCTTTGTGAAGAGTTTATTTTGAAGTTGATTACTTCCTCACTCGCTTTGAAGTTCCTTTCTTTTGAAGTTTTTCACATTGTTTATATAAAGATGAAGAAATAAAAAGCCACATTTTTTTCTCGGAAATTATTCACAAATCCGTCTTCGTGAAGATGGATTTGTAAATAATGTAAAAATACACAGAGTCAGGTTAGGATGAAATGGAATTTAATACAAACAAAAGAGTTAACTCGTTTTGAAAATAACTTTTTCTCCACTTGAATATAATTTGTTATCTCTACAAATCATTTACATGATCATATTTATTGTTGGTAAGTTTCATTTTTGGTTTTCTATGGTATTTGCACAAGTGTTTCATTCATCCCACTTTTCAATACGAAAATTACTAAGTTATATTATCGTTTTTGAAATTTAATTGTGATGGTTGATCGCAACTGTTCTTGAATAAATAAATCAAATATTATTTGAAAAAGAAATTCTCCGTTCCATTGAGAAGCACTTTGATAGAATAACTTCGTCGTTATGAAATAATAAACCATCAACATCCGGCCCATTTGCCATTATTGGCAAAAACAAACAATGAAAGAAATTACTTCGATTCCGTTAATGAAAACAATAAGCAGTTCAATCGGCACTCTGGAGATTTAAATAAAAATTGTTTGTCTCATTCCATTCTTCATCGTCGAAGCATCGTGACAGCTTTATAGAAATGATTGTTTTACATTTCTTTTCAGCTTTTTTAATCATGAATAAATGCTTTTGAATGGCTGAATGAAGTTGATTATTCGCAAGTTTTACGTAATCAAAAATAGTGCAATTGAGAAAGAAGCTCAGAATAATCAATTATTGCTCTTTGAATTTGAAGAATTGTTGAATATTGTCAATTTTGAAGTGTAATATCGAAAGTTTATCATGAATTTCATCAAAGTTATAAATGTTACGGCAAGTTCAACGATTATCTCTCTGCATTTTATGAAGAGGAAAATTCGATTAACATGGTGTTCATTTCTGTTCATACGTGACACGCCAGTATTTGTAATTCCTAGACCAACCAACTGTTTCACAAAATTGTTTGTAATTCAGTTAGCCAGCACACGAGTTTTTGCGATGAAATTTTATTATGTGGCGTCGATAGAAACTTCCAAAATAAACTATAGAGTTTAATGGTTATTACTGTATCACCAGAAAATAACGGGTTTTATTCAGTTTTATCGCTTGTAAAATTAGTTTCAGTATTATGAGGTCCTGAAAAAAGAGAGATATGTTTTCTTACTATAAAGGTTTGCAGGATGTTTGTGGTGTATTTCTTTATGATATTTTCTGTTTTATCCTTTCATTCTGATGAAAACTCTCACGAAGAAAGTTTTCAGAAACTGTACCACTATAGAATTCTAAAATGTTTCAATAAACAAAAACTGAATGAACTGTTGAGAATACGCAATGACAATTTGGCAAATTATGGTATTGTGCTTCAACTTATGGCATATGAGTAATGATTTCCATATTTATCTCAATGATTTCCGTATTTTCTAATAATGTTTCTTCTTGTTTCAGGTGAGTGTTGAGCATCAGAAGTTCTCGTGGCTGATAACAGATAAGTTTTGTACAATTACTTCCATATGAACATTGAATTACAAGAAAATCACTCGTTCCCATTCACTTTGTATTACACACATTGGTTCTGGAATTGAAGCAGATATCATTCACAGGAACGCTGCGTGTACAATGTAATAGGAAGGGTGTTGATATAAAGTGTCACTTACATGGAACACTCTCAGCCAGTGTACTTCGAAGTTTCGGGACAACAGAACTGTCTTATCACTTCATCGGCACTGTTTGTAGTAACATTTCTTTCATGACATTAAGATATTATTTCACCAGAAGAGACAACTCTGCTCTTGTGACAATGACAGTACCTACGTATACACATTTACACCGTTAGTTACTTTAATCTCTGCTGAAGATATTTCGTTAAAATTGAAAAGATGCTATTTCAGGGAGAGACTTTCTTTGTGAAATTTTTTTGGCTTATTTTTTATGTTTAATGCTAGAGAATCAGAAAGCCAAAAAGCGTTTTTCCGAAAAAATAATTTCTCCTAAAAATATTACTTTTCAAACAGAACTTATTCAGAGGAAGTGAACTGAAGAGATAATATTCGTTACTAATTTATTTCAAGATAATTACTTTTATCCGAAAATTAAAGCTCCACTTGTGTAATATAGACAGAAAAAAAGATAAATTATTTTTTTTGTAACAGTAACTTCATTCAAAATTTGAAAACAGGAAACTTCTTTAATATTGTCACCAATTAAATTAAACCTGTGAAATTCTTGTCATGTACTGTTATTTCTAACACCTCAACAGGTGTTTCAATCACCAAATGATCATCTTCAAGAGGAAGAATAAACAGTTTGATCTTCCTCTTGAAGATCATCACTTGGTGACTGAAACACGTGTCGGTGTGTTGAAAATAACTGTTTTCTGTTGAGATAAAACTCCAGTAATATTCTGTGATTTTCTCTATGAGTATAAGTTTCAATATTCAGTCACAATCATATTTGAATATTTGATTCCACTGGTTCAATTTGATTAGATTAGGACAATGACAGTGATTTAATTTGTGAGAATGATGCATAACTAGAACCTGAGAGTCATGTATGATTCAAGAATAATGACACTCAAATATTAATTCAATGGCTGTTAGATTCATCGCGATTTGGTAGGAGAAGTTTATCGCTCTTAACCTTTGTTTTAGTGGCATCATATTCCTTTTTTCATAATCTCATTGGTTTGAAGAAAATAATCGTAAAAAATGAAAATTCCTCTATAAATGTCTTGTGGTATTACTATCTTGAAATCCTTTGTTGTATTAGTTCACCAAATTAAACTACGGGTAAATGGACTCTGAATACAGTGGTATCATTTCGTGCACCTCATGGGGAGTGACTGTATGAATTTTGATAACATCCAGAAAACAATACCCACCCACTTCATAACTCCAACCATCCGCTTTTAGATCAATATTGATAACACCTGATCAATACACAATGAAAAAATAGGGATCGGTTCACGAACCATAAATCTTTATTGTATTTAAATTTCGGTCGGGTCAAATTAAAGGTATCACACCGCTCCTCACAAAAAAACTATACGTAGATTGATACAAGGTAACGAATCGATGAAACAGGGTTGGGAAGTTGATATTGATGTGTTTTCATTCGGAATTTGAGAGGGGAGATATTATATTATGATGTTAGACAAAAGACCTATTGTGTCTAGTTTTTATCGATAGTTCGGTGATCAGCGTTTGGTTAGGTTATTGATGGTTTCTGTGGTGGTGCAATTTTATCCATTTCAATCTTTTCCTTCGAGCATCAATAACTGAATTAGCGGTTAGGAAATGATAGAAGTTACCTTCAGCTATCGAGGCGTAAAGAAGACGTTGGCTCCCAGATACACTGAGAAAACATTCAGGAATGGAAGTATCCTAACTGAGGAGACAGTTGTAAAACTTAATGGGTGGAATTAGAACATATGACATGAATTGAATTTGATAGAAACAATCTTGCCCGTATCTTTCAGGATGAACAATGAAAATATTTTCTTAAAAAGTCTAGAAACACATTTTTTTCTAATTATTTTTCCATAGTTTTCTAAACAACTAACAACTTTCACTCTCTGTTCCTCTAAACTGTATCACAGTCTGGGTCACAAGATCTTTTTTATAGAACTTCTGTCCAAGGGCACCGAAAATTATGATCCAGGGCTCATTCGATTCGGAATGACCTCTAGCAACTTTTTGAAAAATTCCAAGAGGAGTTCGACAAAATGGCAAAAGTTATAAATGATTCAGTAAAAAAAAGGGGGGTTTGGTTTTTTGCAAATATCTCGGAATATATTAAGGATATCTGAGATTAAAAAAAGATTCTTAAAGAGGAGGAAATTTCCTGAAAAAAAGTCTCACCTCCCGGAACTCTATCACTAATATTTATAATTTTAATTTAGAGGCAAAAACAGTGCTAAAAGCGGGCGATGCGTGTCCCGTACGAGCTGACCGATACGGACCTTCGAACAATAACAATTATTTTAACCCATTAAATATCATTATTGAGAAAAAAATTCATATACCTTCTTGACATTTGAATAAACGAAAATCAATAGAAAAATATTTTTCCTGTGATTATTTTATTAGATACACTGATAATTTTTAAACTAAAAACCTTAAATTCTGGAGCTTTTCTTGAAAACCTTCAAAAAAGATTCCCGTTGGAAAAATTGAATAATTTTGAATTTCTACTTTGTTATTAATAATCAAAGATGTTAAAAAGTGAAAAATTCAATCAACGCAATGAAATAAATTTCTTTTGTTTTCAATATTCAAATTTATTCATATTCTTAGTATTCAAAGTTACCTAAAAAATTATTTTTCATAATTTTTAACTCCATTGGTTTGAAAAAATTGTTATAAACAAATGTATTGTTTATAAGATATTTGAAATTATTTAGGGAGATTTTTATCAGTGATGAATATTATGATTTTAAAAATTGAAATCGTTCCTCAAAAAATTTTTTATTGCTATAAACCGTATTTGTTGATTAACAATTTTTTTTTACAAAATGTGAATATTGAGGAACGATCTATTTTAATTTATAATTTCAATTTCTCTTTGATATTCGAAAAAAAACTTTTTTTAATTTATATTTTCTTCATTTAATCAAACAATTTGTTTTAGACAAATTAATTTTTACGATATATTTTTGACCTACTACAGAAGCAAAAACAACCATGTGTCACTTTCTGTGTAAAAAAAAACAATATTGAAAAAAAATTAAAAAATAGAGAATTTTTCAATATTCTCGAGTTTTCCTTACAAAAACAATTTGCTAAAAATAATTATTACATTTTAAAAATCATACCAAAAAGTAGAACAAAGAAGTATATCAAAGTTCATGTTGTTTTCGAATCTCTAAAGGTATCTTTATAGTAGAGTTGTCCGATACTTGACGAAACGTATTTAAGCTCTTCAGGCGTGTTAATAATGAGTTCTATATTTTTTTTGTGAGATTTTCGCCCAAAACTTCTCATAATCGCAATTCACGAATGACAACATAATCATTTTCCGCGGCAAAATTTCATTGTTTCTGGATGAGAAATTTTAAATTCAAAACAAAAATATAGTTTTTTTTGGAGCAGATATTTCTTATAAAAAAACAATATAAAATCTATTTCGCTCTAATCGGAAATGAATCTAAGTGAAGAAATTCAAGCAGAAGCCTGTAATTTTTTTCACCATATGATGGAATATAAGATTCCATATTCAACTATGTGACACATGTGATCATTTTCTTTCAAAATGGTGGCGAAACACCCATTTTCTCCAAATGCAATATTGCGGCACTTTTAAGTCATGTATGGAAATACTGTCGAACAACTAGATATAGAGAGAAACAAAATATAAAATTTGTTCAATTTTTAATTCAACTTTAAAGAATTTAAATTTTTCACCAATTTACTTTTCATCAGTTTTATGAAGGCTATTCACTTCATTTATTTCGAAAATATTAATAGGTATTTTTCAAACTTCAACATTGAAGTGTATCCCTTGTACTTACTACAAAAATGATATTTATGATACTCTTTTTCACAAGTATATCCGTGACATTTTCTTGTAGTACAGGAGTATAATTCAATGTTGAAATCCAAAATAATCACTTCCTAATAAATTTTTCAAGATTAATAAAGTAAAAAATGGAATTCGAAACAAAAAATCAATTTTTAAATTTGCATTTCAAAAATGAACAATTTTTTCTTTTGTTTTTCCCTATATCAACCTGTTTGGCAATATTTGAATAGATGACGTAATAGTATCGAAATGAATAATTGTGTTACATGTTCGAAACGGGAATTCTACATTCTATCAAATGATCTGAAAAATGTGCCGAGTTCTGTTTGAGAACAATACTTGTGTAAAATGTTTTCATTCTATTGAAGAACTGGGCTGATGTTCCTGTTCGGCATCAAAAACACCTTCGTATCGACACATGTAGGCTCCAAACAATGATTAGAAACTCCTCAATTTGCAGGGCCGTGTAATCTGAACTTTTTGTCCATAAACTCGGTGATGAACAAGCCGCAAAACATCCTATATCCATTAACGGGACGCTCACCTTTTTTGGTCCACTTGTTGCGGTTCCTCGGTGGGCCGAAATATATTCCCTCGGGGTCCTAATGAGCGCGTGGTCGTAGATCTTAGGGCGGCATCTCGAAATTTATCATCCTCATAGACATGATCTCACTCGTATATCATGAATTAATAGTGTGTTTTCAATCATGATTGAATTCATATATTATTTTATCGTCTAGGTGAGACAGATTAAGTACGGAAGATTATACTGCAAGGTGTACATCAACAGCTAGATGATTTATCAATCTTTTCAGGGTTTTTTATCGTTATAGAAAGACTATGAAATATTTTATAATTATTACCACCCTTCTATACGGTAGATAATTTATTATATAACATATTCGATTATTTCATGTTCCACTTCCTAATTTTATTTCTCTATCGTACAGAGTGAAACATCGAGAAGGTAACGCAGAAGCAGAACTATAAAGGAAAAAAAGTTTCGCAACAATCCAAAAACACGTCCAGTTAACATTATTTTGAGAAGCTTCATATTTTCGAAATTAACGTTCACACACTTGATTTCTTTCACCGATCAAAACATTTGATTTCTTTCACTTCTATCTATCCAACAGAATACAGTTTGTACAGTTCAACAACGTATTTTCCTTCAAATTCACCGCTACTTCGAGAGTTCCGCAGGGCTCGATTTTGGGACCTCTTCTTTTCGTGTTATTTGTTAATGACGTTTCTCAAGTATTCTCAATTTCTCCTATATGCCGATGATCTCAAGCTGTTTAAAATAATCGAAAGCAAAAAGGATTATGATATGCTTCAAGATGATGTCAATAATCTATGTACTTACTTTTCAGTATCTGACCTATGTCTCGACGAAGCTAAATGCAAAATAATGAGTTTCACCCGAAAGAAGTCACCTACTATCAAGGACTATTTCATTAATCATACCAATTTACAGAGAATTAATGAGATAAAAGATCTCGGGATCATTTTTACTGGTGTGTTGAGTTTCTCTCAGCACATTGAATACTTAGTATCTGAATGTTATAGGAAAATGAGCTTTGTATTAAGATCTAGCCGTGAATTCAATCACGAAACTTGTTTGTTACTCCTTTACTCCATTGTTCGTTCTAAGCTGGAATAGGGTTGTCATTTGGAATCCAAAGACCTTTTTATATTCAGAAAGTATAGAAAAAGTCCAGAAACGATTATTAAGAACACTCTTTTTCAGAAAAAACAATGTTTGGCCTTTATTTATATCGTATTCTAGCCAATTACAAGAATTTAACATGCAACCATTGAAGGACCGCCGTGAGTCCTCGGAAGTGATTTTTGTTTTTAACATTCTTAGAAAACTGAAAGTACCTGAAATTCTCTAAACTATTGATTTTATTGTACCTGACGTAAGACTGAAAAGAAGAGACAATCTATTTCATATCTCAAACAATTTGTCTCCCTCTTCAACAATGTCTCGAAACAGTTAACAAAATGGCGAAGAACTATGAACTGGATATATTCTGTATTACATCGGGACAACTCTTTCGAATGCTAAAATGTGTCTGAATCTTTTTACATTCAATTTATTATTTATTGTTTTATATTGTTATATTTTACATCGATTTCAACTGTATCAATGGTACTCAATAAATACTATATGTTAGGAACTTACTGTACATTATGTAAGTGAAAACCATTCTGTCTGTTGTTCAGTATAAATAAATTTCCATTATATTCTATTCACTTTATTTTATTGGTAGTCTATTTTACCCATATTTACTGACAAAAATATGCTTTCTTTTTTCAAATTTACATTTTCAGAGGTAGTTTCTCATATTTTTTATCTATTTTGCCACTAAACTTTTTTTTGTTTAGGATTCATTTATTTCATCGCATGTTTGCATGAGAACAATATACCAAAGTGTAAGTACAAAACTCTTCTCTTTTCAAGTATGTGAATCGTTTTTTAGTCCAGATATTTCTGGACGTTTTGTCATTCCTCCATCCCATGTACTATGCTTTATCATTCTCACTTTTCATTAAACATTCTATCTCACTAAATGGTAAGCTGAATTATTCGCTTCGTTAAATTTTAAGTGGACTTCCTAATAATTTTCGAAAGTTGAAAATGGAATATGTATACAGGCCGTTTTTTAGCTGATCCCACCATTGATTGCTATCTCGGAAACGGTAAGACCTACGAGGTCGTTTGAATTGAACAAAAGTTTCTAATTTTGGCGAACTAGAATAATCTTTTTTCAAATCGAAAATATCAGTGGTTGTTTTTAAAATATTCGCCAAAAACTGAAATTGAATACTGTTTCATATTTATTATGATCTAAAATAAATCAATTAGCAATGAACATTTCGTTCACTAGATTCCATCAACTTTATATTTCAAAAACAACCGCTAATATTCACGTTCCGAAAATAGATTATTTTAGTTCCCCAAAATAGTAAACTTTTATCCAAGTCTACCAACCTTGTAGGTCTTACCGTTTCCGAGATAGTAATAGTAGAATCAGATGAAAGAACCAACCTGTATATATTGAAAACGCCAAAAATTTTTTAAAAGAAATTAGTTTTTTTTAGTTTTTGGGAAAAAAGTTATTAATTTCAATGTAATGAAAGAAACTTTATATCCAATACTGACTCATTTGTCATGTTGTATAGCATTTCATAAATACTATACAACATGGCCAACATAGCAAGGTGCCAATTTTTCTTTGTTCTTTTCATATATCAAAATAATTCGAAAAAATCAAAATATTTTTGGAACATAAATATTTTATACTGCTCAACTCTTTATGATCATGTGTCCTAATTCAGAATGGTTACTTCTGGAATTTGAAATTGCAGTACTCATTTCTCATGTAATTTTCTTTGGCAGTTTTCTTTTCATTTATGATTTGATTTTTTGTTGTAGTAGTCGTTATGAAAATAGTAAAATTCTGTCAGAAAAGTTATTCCATTTCAGGGCTGATCAAAATACGGAATTAGAAATTGTTATCGTACTACAAAGTCGCAAAATCGTGTCAGTTACACTATTCATAACTCAAAGCGGCTGCATCGATTTTTAGGAGTTTTAATTTGTTGGCTTTGTCTCCGCTAAAAATAGCTGGATAACTGTCAAATATTTTAAATATTAAAAAAAAATCAGAAATTAAACGAGTTGGAGACATTTGATTTGTTAGTTAATGCGCGCAGGAAGCAGGCGTGCATGAATAATTAATTAATGTGTCATAATAAAAACAAAGTCAGCAATATCTATCACAGAGTTATTTACAATAACGAACAAATATGTGTTCGAATTTTTCACAAAGATGCCATAATGCAACTAGACTTGGAACAATTGTGAATCAATTGACTGCAGATGAAGAAATCGCTCCAGAGAAGCATCGTATTCGGCGTTGCCAGATTTCCTTTTTTTTCTTTAGATTTACAATCCTACTAGTTGAGCGCCAAAATCTACTGTTGACCCAGCTCATTTTTTATAATTGTTGTCAGATGACTATATAAAGTGGAAATTACCATGTATATAGTATAAATCTATAAAATATATTTCGAAGAGTTTTTTTTGTATCAATCCACTGTTATCCCAAAATCCACTGCTGAGTATGAAAATCACCTGGCAACACTGGCCGTGTTAGTATGGCTTGACTTCAAATAAAGAATGAAAGTTTGATATAGCTTAGTTAATAACTCAATACAACATTTTTCAATCCAGGCGATACGAAATTCGCCGGGCCAGTCAGTTTGATAACTGCTGAGTTATCAAGCCGAAGTTGGAACAGATATATAGAATGTAATAATTTTCCATGAAATGAATCTCTATTCCACTGGTGGACATTGGATGGACATTTTGCCTCCACCGTTACTGTCTTCTATTACATTTCGCGGTTCCTCACATCACAAACTCGACAGGCGTGACAAAAAAAAGAAAGTATCCGCATGATATATCGCAACTTGTCACATATCTGTCGGCCAAAAAATATTTGTTTTCTCCGCGTGATATTTTCGTTTAATTCTGGAAAAGCGCTCGAGCGAAAAAGAGAAAGCTCTCGAGCGTACAGTTTCCAGACAAAAGAGCAGAGTATAACCGTATCGGAGTAGGCGATTAATGGTAGAACGATGCAAGCGGCACTTTGCTGCAGACAATTCCGCCAACATAAATATATCAAACATCACTAGCAATGACAAATCGGGTGCGGGGGTGTACGAAGGGGGTTCCCCCGAAAAGCAGTTGCTTCCAACTCGTAGTTGTATGAGGTTTATCGGTGGTTCGGAAATTGACAGGGGTGGATTAGATTCATGAGGGCAGTGGAGAAACGCTAAATTTGTTGGTGTCAAGAAAAAATGCTGTGACTTAGTCACTACCAGCTACATAGTCATATTGGTATAAAAAGGGTCAGAACATGTAACCCTTTATTCTGTTTTATATGAAGCAGGCTAGAGTTCGTCTTGATATGAAGTAAAGACATCTGTTGATTTTTTTCAAATAATAATAAAATAGGCGTCAGTCCATTCAACCTCTGTGTAGGTATATTCGAGACTGGCTTGAACGTTTAAAGTTCATTTCTTTAGATTTATTTACTGCCAGTCTTCAAGCATAGCCCACTGACTAATAGGAACGTTTTTCTTCCTTATTCAGAGGGCTCGGGCAAATTTCGGATATGCAGTAGATAGAGTGACCTTTTTTTGTTCGCTCCAACTTAGGAAGAGGAATGAATAACTCTGAAAGAATTCCGATTTTCAATTATGGAATATCATTGACTTTGGATCGATGATGGTCACTATCTTGCACTGACGAGTGGCTAATGAGCCCGAAACTGGTCTGCAAGTGTGCCAGTTCCAGAATTGAAGATCGACACTTTCAGTTGTATTGTCAATTGCATAAGCAGGAAATTTCTGTGAAGATTCCTGCATTCCTGAAAATTTTTGGCCTTCTACTTCTCCATCTGTTAGAAATCACACTTTAAAAGGTAAGACCTCGTTAGTCCTTAGCTCGCACAAGTTTCTCAACTTCTGAGAGTTGTCGTTCGGAAAAACAGATTTTAAACAGATTTTTTAAACAGATCTTGATACAAGAAATGTGGGAATCTTCCAGCAATCAATTCAAAAAGTAGAAGGCAAAAATCTTTTTATCCCAAAAATTTATCTCTTTTAAAAATAAATCTTTTTAATTTAAGTTTATTAATCTTCTCAGATCACAACAGTGTTTGAGACAAATCAACAAGTATTTATGAAAAAATATGTCAAAAAACTTAATTATTGGTTGTTCCAAAAGTTTTATCCGCTTCAATGTCATGTGTTTTTGTAGCTCCATATCTCAATGAATATTCATTCTAAAGTGTCTGTCCATTTTTTCCAAATTTTAATTTTGCCCCCAATCACCCTGTTACTATATAATGTCGATAAGCGGTTTCTGGCCAATTTTTCTCTAAGAATTCAAATTGAACCAGAAGCGAAAACCCACCAAGAAGATCATGGTTACTGGACAGCAGAAGGTGTGATTAACTATAACTTTCTGCAGCCGAAAAAAAAACGAATCAAGTGTCGAAGTTCTGCCTCTTCTTCCATACTCCTCAGTCCTCTTACCAAACGGCTTCCATCTTTTCAAACACTTCGATGAATTTCTCAGCAGTAGAACCTTCGCATATCAAGACCATGTAAAAACTGCCTTCGTTGACTTCATCGAATCTTGATCACACAGTTTTCATACTGACGGAATTATTCGATATGTGTTACGTTGGCAGGAGTGCACTGATACAAATGACGCTTATTTCGATTGAATTGAATAAGTATTCACTGATATATTGCAGTTTGAAGTAGACTCATAAAAGCCGTAAAAGTTTTTGAAACCACCTTTATATAAACCATTCAAGAGTCAAGCGGCGTTGGAAGCTCTTAGCTCCTACCGAGCAACGTAGGTAGCAAATTGCAAAAACCGACTTCTTGTTAGGAAGACTTAACAGATTGTCTCTGGTCTGGATTCTGGCCATACTGGCCTGAAAGGCAATGAGGCTGCGGACTCCCTTGCAAAGGAGGGTGCTGCAAGCAGCTTCATCAGACCAGAACCTGTCATTGGCATCGTGTTAGACTTTGCCAAACAAAGATTGAACACCTGGATGGCAAGAAGATTTATGGACTTCTGGCAGAATCTTCCAGGATTGACTCACTCCAAGGTGTTTATTCACCCTTCGAATCGCCTAATACCAAACAGTTGCTGGACTACAGTAGGGATGAACTACGATGTCTAACAGGCCTTTTTCCAGGTCACTGTCATTTGAATCATTATATGAAGAGATTCGGACTGTCGGAAGACAGTGTGTGTCACCTCTGTTTGGAAAATGATGAAACAGCAGTGCACATTCTTTGTGCCTGCCCCGCTGGGTACCGTATCAGGTTTTTGGAGTTCGGCAGAGGCTGGTTTTATTTGGTCGAGTGTAATAGGTTTGAGCCACAATAAACCCTTGCGGATTGCGGTAACGAGTTGAATAGACCCTCTCACTTTGGACCTAACCTAACCTAAACACATACAAAATCATTTAACGTCAAAGTTACTGCAGTTATTCTGTAATAGTATGAAAGTATCCTTCGACAAGAAGTTTTTTCACACTAGTCTAGTAAAATAACTGGTTCAATTTCTAATGTCTGTAGGAAAATAATTGTAAAACTGAATGCATGTCCTGGAACAAATAAAATTATTATCATAACATGCATAAAATAGGTTTTGCAACGGGTTTTCGATCTCGTATAGTCTTCGTCCAACCCTGTCCTTTGCACCCTCCATTTTCAATACAACGCACTAAATCTCCATGACGAAACTTCTGCACTTTGTAGGAGATTTGTTTTTCTTGAGATGACATTTCGATATGACTCAAGTTCATTCTAATCGGAGCCCTCATCGATCCCCCCCGTCATAAATGTAGCTCTTCCCCAAACCCGGACAAATGATGTGGATGCATTTAAAGGGTATCGCGTGCGTCGAGGTTTTTTCTTTTCGGAAGTTTGTTCAATTGATTGATTGATATCGGATTCTATTTGTAGAGGAAGCTGGCACTCAATTTTCGGCCTATTCGATTATGCTCAAACAGTGTTTTTCAATTAGCGGATTATCGGTAGTAGGCATAAGCCTCGTTTACTGTTTTCGCTGACTAATTTTGATGAAATGTCTACTTCATTTCATGACGTAGTTATTTTTAAATTATACAGTCAGTTCATTTCCAGTTGTTAATGAGTAATTGATATTGTGAAGAAAATTGCTCTTCTTCATTCTCACACAAAAATCAAAATTCGAATTCGATTATAATATTATTAATATAGAAATAATCTATCAATGACGTAATGTTATTTTTTCCTATCTCCACATCTAATATATATGATTGGTCTTTATATTTTTGAAATCGTCCAAGGATATATCTGTCAATTTCTAAATTTCTTCATATTCTCTACATATATTTTTTATGGATCTTTCTCCAAAGAGACCCAGTTTATGTAGAGTACCTATTCATTCTTCATTTATTTTCTTCACTTTCTTGAATACTTAGAAAGTTACATGCAACCATGATGTTTTCAATATTCCTAGTTTTATTGAAAATCTTGTAACAGCAATATTTTTGGATCTAACTCTTATTAAGGACATTAATTTATTACCTCCCCTCTAACGAAATATTTCTATAATATTTCAGCCTCTCAATATCAATATTTTCTCGGTATTTTACTTATTTGTATGTTGGTTCAATTTAATATAATGAAATTTAATGCTTTGCTATGAGTCAGTCAACTATCTGAGGCTATCTGGATCAAAATCTCAAAATGAGTTCTGTGAATAATATTTCCATCAGCTCCTATCTAGATTGCTGTTTCGAATCGGTGGTTTACGTATTACTGGTTATAATTCCAAAATTACTGTAGATTCAATTTGTTTCCATCATTTCCAGTTCTATTATTGGTGAACAAAATTAAGTAGTTTATGGTGTATTGTGGTAATTGAAAACAAATGCTTCACTGGATTGCTTTCCGTTGAGTTGCGTTATATAATATCAATCCACTTGAGGCTATTGACAAACTGAGGTATTTTAATTTTAATCAATTTCATTCATTGACCTTTACAATTCCAGATATTTTTTTATCTTGAAATTAGCTCACTGACATGAAAGGGGGGGATTACAAATATGAGCTCTTCAATTCTATTTTAAAGAATTTGTTGAAACAAATTTCACGAACGATAAATCTCAGTCGTCGAAACTTGTGTATGCCTAGAATCAACGAGGTTTTACCTTTTACTGAACGATTCCTAGCACAGAACTTGAACTTGAAGAAATCTAGTAGCAGCGCATTTTGAAAATATCCAATTTTACCTAAAGTGAAAGACGATAGGGTTTGACTGACTTCCAAAGGAACGTTTATTTCGTTGTAAAAATTAATATAAACCCTTTTGGCACTCCCCAAAGTATTGCTTACTGAAAGATTACTTAACAAAAACGTTTTAATTAGTTTTTCAATAGTTTTTGTGAAATCATCGTAATATAACTGGAAGATCAAAGAGTTTGATCTTCCATTTGAAGGTGATCACTTGGTGTTCGAAACACGTGTCGAGGTGTCAAAATAACGGTTTGGTGTTGGGAAAAAAACTCCAGTTATATTCATAACTACACCAAAGGTTTCAAACAGTGCATCACAAATGAATCTTCGTAGGTATATGTATCCAAATCGTAGATATGAGAGGATCAAACTGTATGTTTCTCGACCTCTTCTATTTCATGTCACTGTTGAGTTCATTGGTTTTACGCCTTCCTGAATCATTAGTCATCGTCACAAAAGCGTCTGCGAGTCTCCAGTTTGCACCTTCTGCCTACAAACGTACTCAATCAAGACCGGCCACACCTCGTACTTATTATTATTCGAATGAGAGTTCGTGAAACACTTCGGATTTAATTTCAGTAGGCCTAATCAACCCATAAACATGTCAAAACTTGGCATGCCATTCGGGAAGTGGTCGAATGAACTTGACTCGGGTATGTTTATATTGTTGTATAAGAATTATGTTCAGGAAGTTCAAGTTGGCATTAGCTAGCTCTCAAAATAAAGTGTGAGTAGTTGATAGTTTTTCATTGAACAGCAAACACACGTTTTACCCCAGTGAAAAATTATATGAATGCAGTGGTTATTTTTTTCATAATTTCAATTAGGTTAGGTTTGACAACCAGTTGAATCTTGTGATATTTAAAGACAGTTGAAGTATATCGTTCCTGATTGAGTTATATTCAAGTAACACTTTATTGTGAAGTTTTCACTGACCACTTTACAAAATCATTCAACCGATTGAATTCTATCTGATTAGTATTTTATATAATACAATATGGCTTTCCTACTCAATCAGTAATAGCTTTATCTGAATTCAGGTAACAAATGATTAAAAATTTAGAAAAAGCAATAGAAAAGAAAAAGCAGTTTACATATCAACTAATTACCGATTTCCACATTTGAAAAATTACACAATGAAGGAAAATATTCATTAATATTTGATCATATAGTAAATTTTCAGAATTACCATATCTATTGATTCCCAATCATTGCACAAATAGAGTTTCAAACGTTTCTCTTCCAAATGTAACAATATTATGAGAAATAGTTACAGCCAATGCGGAGGACTATTTTGAAGCCAAATGCTCTTCTATATATCCATGAAGCTTTGATTCACCATTTTTCATAGAGAGTTCCAAATATTACGATTCTATTACAGTGAAACTATAAATTGATGGATGCAATCGTTACTCTGTAGTAGAAGATCATCATGATGAATAAAAAATCTCTTATGTTTTTACCACTTGTATTGGTAACTAATGTTACTGCACTTTCGTCCTATAAAAACATTCTCAAACGAATACATACGGTACATACAATAAATATACAGTTTATTGTATTCGTTTGAAAATATCCTTACAGGACGGAACTACATTAACGTTAGTTACAAATAAAAGTGGTGAAGAAACAGGAAGTTTATTTCTCATTTTTTACAGTGAAACTAGTTTATGCTAGATCTTATTACAGCAAAGATATAATAATGACCTGGTGGCAATTACTATCTAAATCAGTGTTTTGAAGTCATTATCTCTCAGACACATTCGTTAAAAAAATTTAAACGGGATATATTCCTATCATAACCTCAACTGACATAACTTCCATAGCATTTGAACAGAGGAAGTACTGAATGTAAATAAGTTTCACAAAGAATTCAACCATGTGACTTTTCACTACATAACTTTTCATTTTAGCGCCCGCTGCAGGAAAAACAACTGTCAGCAAATAACTCTAGAAATGCTCAAAATGCCAGTCTAACTGCTGCTATCGATTCGAAATACAGAACAGGTGTTTTTACCAATCCCGAAAGGAAACGAGTTGTCTTTGTTGCTGAAACGGATATATTTCCGGTATACCTACACAACTTTAAGCAATCTGCCAGTACCTACTGTTGTTACGAATGTATCAGCATTCTCATGTTTATTCAGTGTTGCCAACCAGTAGAAATATAAAGTCGCTACACATGAATCAAAATTCCGCCACACTGCTTCATATTCCGCTACGCTTGTATATTTGACACAATCAGTTAGCTCATGCGCCATATCCAAAATTGAATACCACAAAACTTACAGTTTGTAGTTTGTGTACCATTCAGATACCACCAAACTGCTGTCACTAATGTAAGTAATCAGGATCATGATAATTTTCAACCGCGCAACTCAGTGAATGGTACCTTATTTTCTAAGTTTACAGCAGTTAATTTTTGAAAGTTGTCGTCTCGACCAAATATTTTTTAGCTTGAAAAAATGATTTTGAGAAGTAAAAATAAAAATCAATTTGTTCACGTACGTATAGTCACACTGAGCTCTTGAACGATCATTCGCGACATGATTAATCCATCCTTTCAAGTTGGAATCAGACAAACAATGTTAATAAAAAGTTTGTTTTCGAGACTTTTTGTATTTTTTTGAACATATCCCATTTCCGTCAATTCCAACTGCGATAGCTCTTTCGCTCGAGTCATAATCAGATGAACTATCTTCTATTTCTAC
>WOGO01000113.1:0-30997 GCA_015342085.1 Leptinotarsa defecta
GTAAGTGAATACTTCGAGATACAAATTTGGTGTGAATGGGAATATACATACATACATTGAAATAGTTATGAATCTCACTAGTAAGTTTCTTTTTAAAGTGAATGTGTTGGACTACAAAGGTTATTCAGTAGTTTTTTCATATAAATAACAATAGTGAATATTCTATTTATGTTATGTCGCCCTGTTATACTTGTTAATAAAGACAAATATTAGTTATTTTCATCAGAAAAATTGTTCATCTGGGTGTTTACTCTACGGTCCCAGATATTATGGTACAAAAGTTTGATTAATTACCCTTAATTACATCAGGAGTCAAATGTTTGTCGTGAATTAATACAAAAAAGTATTATCATTAGGTCATAACCTAGAATAAAACTGTTTTGTAGAGTAAACCATTCGTAGTAGCATCTCCAAAACAAAAATAAAGAACTGGACTCCAAAAAACAAAATACATTAAAATACAAAATAGCAAAAAACAAAGAGAAAATAATATGCTGAAGAAAAAATAACATATGGATATAGAAAGAAAAAAATTTGTAGAAAAACATTTTCAAGAACGAATAATGATTTGAGTTTCTAGAAAACTCCAAGAGCAGCCAATAACAAACCAAATGGTAAAGCGGGAGTAATGAAGAACGAGGATGGAGTAACAGAAAGAATATGGTATAAACATTTCAGGAATATTTTTTCCGTCGATGATCATTGTAAGATTATTTAAACAAGAACCAATTGAAATACTTATTCCTTTTCACATATAGTCAGTGGGCATACTTGAAGACTGGCTATGAATCAAATCATCTGAAAGAACAATTCGTTTAGGCCAGTCTCAACTCCCTACACTGTAGGTTAATGGACTGACACCCATTAGAAAACAACTACTCCCCTGGCTAATACCACGAAGGTCGTTGGATTATATCCGACAGGTGTCAGTGCAGGATTTTTCACTGAAGTTATTCCTGCATATGCTGTTGGCGATACAACTGCCACAATGGATTTTCAATTATTGATGATATACACTACCTTGCACTGACTAGTGGCCAAACAGCCTGAAACCGGTCTGCAAGTGTGTTCCAATAATTAAAAATTATTGCGACAGTTGTATCGCCAACAGCATATGGAAGAATAACTTCAGTAAAGAATCCTGCACTGACACCTGTCGGATATAATCCAATGCCCTTTGTGTTATTAGCCAGGGGAGTAGTTGTTTTCTGATAGGTGTCAGTCCATTAATCTACAGGATAGGGAGTTGAGACTGGACTGAATGAATTGTGTTTTTAGATGATTTGAAGTTATAATTTGTTTTTTTAGTATCTGTATATATCCTCTTTGGACCCCAGTCTGGCTGGCGCTAGATATATTGAGTATGTTTAATACATCTCCTGAAAATGCCAACTTAGTTGGTGAATCGCGCGTCAAGAAGATTTTACAATTCTGGTGATTGGGAAAAGTGTGGAAAAGTGTTTGTGTTTGGAAATATTTCACCCCAGGGGTTCTAGTTTTACCCCAACTACCAACTTAGGACATTTATTCCAATCCTGTTTCTTCCACTGGTAAGGTTTGCCTGAGCAAATAGTTTTTGCTCAATCAATTAATGCTTTCTCTGTTCTGAATTTGATATGTTTGCCTAATATTTTTTGAATGATAATAATTTGCCTTGAATATTCAACCTCAAAGTATCAACTAACTCCTAAGTGGCAACAGTGGCAAACGAATGACAGACGAATATCATCAATGATTCCCCTTCAAATTTAATTTTTTCCACTTCTGTGGGAAAAAAGCATGTTAAAGAGGAGTTATTCTTTTCTACAACAATGCCTTGATGGTCTTATTAAGGAACGAGATGATCTCAATTCAGGTATTATATTAGGTATTATTGACTATGAAAATATTATCAAAGCTCAAATATTCATGTGGTATTATTTCAAGATGAATTTTTACCTAAACCTGACTATGTATAAAATGTCATGTTCAAGGAATAAACAGGTTGTTGAAAAGGTATAATACACCCAATTATTAACTAATTGATAAATTGATGTGGCGTTACTACCTGGTAGGAGATCATCATGAAAAATGAGAATCAAAACTTCCTATGCTTTTATACCACTTACTACAGTTTCTTTCTACTGCAGTAATGTTAGTTACAAATACAAGTGGTATAAAAACATTGGAAGTTTTCAATTTATTTGAACAGCAACAGGACCAATTATTATACACTCGAAAGCTAGTTGCACGCTTTCCTTTTATTACCGAAACAATTTTTAAATGATTAGCTATTCCATAACAACAGACATAACACACGAAAATCAAATCAGAAGCACAGTATTCCGTAGCTATATCAGAAGTAGAAAAATCTGAATTATCAATATTCTGATAACAAATCATGAACAGATGGCAGATAAGTTGGTTTCCGTTACCCGTTATTAGTTCTGCACTTAGAGAACTTTTCTCTTTCTCCTCGGACATATAACTGAGATCGGTATTGGTATTCATGGGAAATTGTAGGTCGTGAGAGACTTCAAAGTCTGAAGTCTCTCACGACCTACAATTTCAAAGTCTGAAGTCTTTCGGGCGTTGAGCCAAGCTCCTGAAGCTTTTAGGTTGGAAATTTTGGGAATGTCGACAAATTCGATCCTGCCCATTGGGATCTCGAAAACTATAAGAGATACGAAGATAGTTAAATTGGGGCAAAGTTGCGCATTTACCTGACTAACAATATACAGAAATATCGGAAAATGGTTTTTATTTTTCCTGGCTTTATTTTTCGAAGGATTCCAAAATAAATTGCATTTCTAATTGCCACATAATGGTGTTTTTAGATTTGCTATCCGACGTTTCATCTTCCGGCCACCATCATCAACTTTTTTTCTCAAGGGCGCTACATTGGATTCTTTCTCTTTTGAATAGAACCAGATTTTATCTTTTCAACGACGTATCATAAGTTATCATTCTTTTTCGAAAAATTGAAGATATTGAAAAAAATTAATTCTTACCATAATAGGCTTTGACTTTGATGTTTCTAAATTTGACTTTCAATTTGTTACACTCAATGACATTTTGTTATTGTACAAGTCATTGAATTCGGGTGATGACTGGTCATCACCCGAAGACGATTGTGGATACTAACAATCAAAACGTCGTAAAGTAACTGGGCTTGGAATCTCTTAACTTTTTATTTAATTTTTATTTTTTGTTCAATTGTTTTATTTTAAGTTGTATTTTATTTCAATATTATTTAATTTCAGTTTTTTGCGTAATATAATTGTTATTTTCAGTTATTCATTTTTAATTCTTCTTTTTTTTTATTAGTTATTAGGGATTTCAAATAATTTAATATAATATCAGACAATGGAAGTCCGAACTAATGAAATTCATCATGAAACATTGTCCATCATATTCAAACAAACATTATACATATTAATGTACTGGTCTCGAAGAAAATATACATTCCATCTATAAGTGGAATTCATGTAGGAGTTATAAAATTCAATCAATAAAATAATTTTTTTTTGGGTTTGTTTTCAATTTTTTTTTTCTTTTTGTAACCTTCCCTAATTTTTAATTTATTATTTGTTTCGTTTTCTCATCTTACATTTCAGTTTTCGGAGCGATTGATGTGGCAAGGATCCATGTCTTTATTCACATTTTTATTACAACCATGAGGTTCGTTCATATAAATATATGAACATACGCAAATACACACGTAAATGTCTATCTTCATCCAGATACACAACTGACTTTTAATCAACCATGAATATTTTTCATAGTAACTTCTTCAGAATTAGATAGTTAAGGTTAATGAATTGTTTCATACCAGTTTTATATTTGTTAAATGAGAGGTTTTCTTTCAAACTGCAATCTAGTATATTGTAAAATTTAGGTCCGAAATAGAAAATTGTTCGTTGTGTATGAGTAGAGTTCGGCAGATCCGTACTCTTACCATCTGATCTGAAAGACCACTCACCATACAAACTAATCGGCTTCGTTAAGAAGCTGGGTTTATTTGGCCGAGTTTGAATAGGTGTGAGCCACAATAAACCCTTGCGGGTTGCGGTGAAGGGGCGAATAGACCCACTCACTTTAGACCTACCTACCTACCTAGTATATTGTGAAATTTAGGTCCGAAATAGAAAATTGTTCGTTGTGTATGAGTTTTTTTTAAAATAGAAATTATTACATTAAAATTTTCGATAGATCTAGTATTTTTTATCTTTTCGCTATAGTAAAGATGTTTATTATTATTTTTTGGGTGTTATCGATTGTATTGGTCATTAGCCTCCTGTCCTGGATAGGCAATGTTAATAGCTCCCCGAGCCACCTAGGGAGCAACATGCCTATTCGCAGTCCGTTAGCCATATAACGTTGCAGAATCATCACAGCTTCAACTAGATAAATTTTCTCGAGGAAAATATTTGGACGTGGTTGGGATCTTATGTTATACAACTTGCTTTCTTTATAGAGCTGTTCTGCTAGAAGTGGTTTTTCCTAAAAATTGTTTTAATTGAAGTATTTTGCGTGTGCAGGTTGCAGTCAAATGTGCCATCCTACCTGGAGATACAATAGGTGCCTAATAACTGATTCTGCTAAAGATTTGTATACCGTCATTAGATTTTTTATGTTCAAGATTTCTCTCAAATGAACCATTTTGTGAGTGAGCTCGCGGTGTCGCTTTATAACAAATAGGGTATATCCGTCCCATCTCATATGCTAGTTCAGAATTTTGTTTTTTTTTATCGAAGTGCAGTCACATTGCTTTCTTTGTGGACATTCAGAGGCATGTATTTTTAGGGCATTATCAATTGGTTGATCGTTTTTGAGAAGCGTGAAACAAACGAATTGGGTTTTGTTCAGATTTAAACTGGGGAGATTATAGTTTAGCCATATCTGGATATCCTTCAAACCATTTGCTGTTGTTTGAATTACTTGTTGCCACGTTTTACCAGAATAAATGATCGTCATGTCGTCTGCATATGAAATAAGATTATTAACACATTTTATACCGCGAATACTATTTATGTAAACTGAAAATGAAACGGCCCCATTACTGTGCTTTGTGGAACACCAATTGTGATTCCATTTGAAGAGACAAGTTCACTGCCAATTTTAATGGTTTGTAATTCTGTGCGATAAATAATTCTGCAGAATGTTTAACGCTGGGCCAAGAATACCATACCTATATAGTTTTTCCAGTAGTTCGTCATGTTCTACCGTATCGAAAGCTTTAGCTAAGTCCAGAGAAACTGTAAGGCACTTATCGGAATCTTCCAAAGAGTCAGTTACGGTTTTCGTAAAATGAATGACAGCTTTTTCAGTGTTCGAGTTACTGATGAAACCAAATTGCTTTCTGTCGAAATATTTAACCAATCGATTTTTAAGTTATGTTCGAAAATTTTTGCAAAATGACTGACTACAGTGACGGGTCGATAATTCTGAAATTTGTTTTCACTCCCTGATTTATAAATTGGAGTTATTACTGATTCCTTCCATTGCACTGTAATATTACCCGTTTTAAATATTTTATTTAGAATAATTACTAAGATATTTACAATGTACGCATGACTAATTTTATTAGCTTCGCTGGTGTCTCGCCAAGCCCTGGAATACTATTACTTTTTATGTTGGAGACAATGTTAAATATTTCGATTTCCGTAACTGGTTCTAAAAGTATCGTAGGCCCTCTAGATTAGTAATTCAAAAAGTCTGCCGGGAGGTTATCTGGCTTATTAATAGTTTAGCTATCTCTTGTCCAACGTTTACAAAATAATCATTGAATGCGTAGGCTTTCATTTTCACCATTTGAACCTGACATATTATAGAGGTGATTGTTTCTTTTTTTTACCGTTTTATTCGTGATTTCATTTATTATTTTCCACATCTTTTTATAATTACTTGAGTTTTCATGTAACCTCTGTTTGTAATATTGATTTTTTGTTGTTTCAATTGATTTATATTGAATTTATTCGTATATTGAGTACATTAATTTTTTAACTTATCTGAGTAGTATTTCTTAAATTTTTTTTTCATGATGTCTTTTTTTTATCGATTTTATCAAACCTCGACTTATCCACGGTTTGAGTTTGTAATTTCTATTTTTTTATTGAAATTACAGATTACACAATGCATTTAAAATGAGTATTGTAATATATGAACGTACATACTTTCATATATGAATTAAAATTACTCGCTCCCAAAATACAGTGAATTTATATTATATTGTGATCCATAAAAATATTTTTCATTGCAGATACATACTTTCGATTTATTATATAAAAAAAGGTTTTCCACGAGATCAGAGAACGAAAAGAAACTGATCAGCGTTTTTTTAACCGCTAAGTTCAGATCGTGAACAAGACAGAGAAGCGGTTTAATGAACTTTCCGTGGGATGTAGCCGAGTCTGGTTGGATTTTTTATATCGTAGGTGGTTGTCTGGTCAGGTCTCGGCATCTTAGGTCAGTGAAAGCAAATTCGTCTATGCTAACACTATTTGCTTCGACTACCATAAAAAAACACTTAACCATGATGTATTTTCATAATAGAATACCTACATTCTCATGACAATTGTTGTTCCAAAAAATTTACGTGTTTCCAATTTTAGACTAATCAGTTATAGGTATGTAGGTAACATAAGAACATTTTCACGAAAACTTCTCATGATGTTTTGTTGAAATGGACCCAAGTGCGTATAAGGGAAATATTGACGCTATATACGGAAACATTGACTTTAGACCTAAGGCAACTTTACTTCTTCAAAACTCTTACAAGGCAACACAAAAATGAACATGAACTTAAAAAAATTTAACATTATGCAACTCGCCACAAAATTAATTCAGAAAAATACTTTACAAAAGTGTTATACTTACTTAGCTCCTCGGTTGTATAATCTTATTCCAGCACATATCAAAACTATCGTTGGCATTAATATGTTCAAAAATAAGCTTAAAGCTTATATCTCAGGTTTGCCTAGAGCACAGATACACCAATATGTTGATGTGAAGAATACATATTACTACAATGTCTAAATGTCTGTAGAAGATGTATGTGATTAGAATTGTGTAATCTGTAGGTCAACTTCTCTATGGTTTGTTTGTTTGTTTCATTTTAAAAAAATAGGGTGTTTGTTTGATTGATGTGTGAGTGATGTTCGATGTAATGTACCTAATGTGATTGTTCCCTTATATAACCTGAATATTTTTATTTATATTGACTATACGTAATTTTAATGTGAAATCTGTATACAATTTTTTTAGTGCTTTTTTGCTATAGTGAAATGTAAAATTATTATTCATTAATTCTCAATTGCCAGAAAGAATGGTATTTTGGTAAAAAGAACTCAGAAACATTAGAAATCACCTGAATATGGAATATTTATCACATTGGAATTTCTTAAGAAGTTTGAGACGAAGGAGTGAAGTTATCAAAAATTATTTCGTACAAATGTTCCCAATTTCCATGAAAACTCATTCCATGTCAAACTTCCAATGAAACCTTGATATGACACACACTGTATACGGCTTGGGAACATTTTATTTTTTTATATCTATAAAAACTTGAAATATATTGCAGGACATTTCAAAAATGAAAATAAATTTTTTGTTAGTTTGTATATTAATTTTATCCCAATGGTTATCTTTAAATTCATTTTTATATTTCTATTTTATATCACTAATATTCTGGATATAATTTTAGTACAATATTACATGTCATTATTATTTGAATTTACAATATTTGTATCAGTGCAAATGAAACAATAGTGAAATATCATCTTCAAAATGCTCATCAATAGATTTGTTTCTTCTGATACGGTCAAAATAAATTGAAAAGAGAATTGAAGCTAGAATCGAACCCTAGGAAATGCCTAATGATTTTTCATCAATTCCACAATTATTTTCATTGGTATTAACTATCATCTTCTGAATAATTTTCTTGAATATTATATGTGACCTACTACTTAATCCCTTTAGGCTTTGCCAAACAAAGATTGAACACCTAGATGGCAAGAAGATTTATGAACTTCTGGCTGAATCTTCCAGGATTGGTTCACTCCAAGGTGTTTATTCACCTTTCGAAGTTTAACAGTTGTTGGACTACAGTAGGGATTAACTACGATGTGTAACAGGCCGTCTTACAGGTCACTGTCATTTGAATCATCATATGTAGAGACTCGGACTGTCGGAAAACAGTGTGTGTCGCGTCTGATGAAACCGCAGAGCACATACTTTGTACCTGCCCCACTAGGGAACGAATAAGGTTTTTAGAGTTCGGCAGAGCCGTACTCTTACCACTCACCATACAAACTAATCGGCTTCGTAGAGAAGCTGGGTTAATTTGGTCGAGTGTGAATAGGTGTGAGCCACAATAAACCTTTGCGGGTTGCGGTGGAGAGTCGAATAGACCCACCCACTTTAGACCTAACCTAACCTACTACTTCAGAGGAATATGAGATATCTGAAAATTAATGCCTGTTCAGGTACAAATGTATTATTTTACATAACTACTCTCACCTAAATTTCCATAGACATGGTTTTGTTCTAGTTTATACTTTACTGAACTTTCATATGCACTGACAATTGCCTTAAATCTGATACTTGCTATCATACCCGTAGGGAGGAGCAATACGAATATAAATTACTTATACAACAAACATGTTTCTTATGTTTATCTCTATAGGTATATCCTTCTGTGGGTTTTCTATATTTATTCACAAATTGCCTCGTACAACTTGTGACATTGAAATATGTATATTTTCCAATAAATATTATTATTATTATTATAGATGTGTTCAGTTTTAGGACATACCTTACCTTTATTGTGGAACACAAATTGAGTAATTTTGCATTTTTTGATATTTTTCATTTCATCTTTATCCGCATTTTGTTTTTCTGAACTCTCCAAGTCTCGCAATTCGCCAGCCTCCTTTCGGGTCGCCCAGCAATAAATATCCAAGAATATTTTCATATCCATAGCTTCTGAATAAACATTGTAGTTCATCTTCATAGTATGAATATCCATTGGATATCCATCAAATGTCAAAATTGTACATTCTCTAATAAAAGTGAAATTTATATCATCGGCGAAATTCCGAAGTGAAACATGACGTATTTCAAATACCAAATATACCGAATTATATCGGTCGAATAGAAATGAATGATTCATTCAGAATAAAAAACGTAATAGAGAACCGAGTATGTATAATAGAAATATGAGTGAAAGAGTAGATTGTGAAGCGATATAAATAAATTTTCCTTGAAAAAAGAACCCTTACATTCATGTGAAATCGATACAAAATGGGGTTGGCGAGTTGGCATCCAGCAGGTGTTTAATCGATACCGTCTCACCCTCAAGTATATACATTTCAGTCAGGGACATTCATGTGTTTCGTATTATCTATTTTTATGGGAATAACAACTGATCCGACGTACTTCGTACCACCTGAGAATTGAGTAATGTTGTGTTAAATCATAAGATGAGTTAACTTTTCTATATTGTGTTTGTGAAACCCGGGCTATACTGACACGGTCAGTTTTATCATCTAATTTTTTTCCAAGCATTAGATTTTGTGTCAGATTAACAGTAGATTGATTCAAAAACCAAACACCTACTACATTCATGGTAGTTTCTACTATTTACAACCATTTAATAATTATTAGGGAAAGAAAACTGACCGAAATGAAGAATGAAAAATTGAAACGGTAGATGGTAGGTATATTTACTAGGTCCCTTTTATTAATATGACATTTATTTCAGACTTTGTATTTTACCGAAGGATGGAAAGTTGTTTTGATTTAATTTTTATTTTAGCTCAGCCAAGGTAGTAATAGTATATTTCAACTCAAATATAACCTGAAAAAATATTTTTCGGAATGTGAACTAATGACACGGAATATGCAGAAAAATAGGCACCCACCGAGACCTACCATTTACAAAAAAAAACGTTCTTCAATTAGATAATTGTAACAGTTGTTTTCACACCAAGTTGACAACAATAACAACAAAAATGGTGTCTGTCAAATTGGATCATCAGATCTGTGATTGGATATTAAGAATCAATACACTTGGCAACACCGCTCTAGACACGATCAATTTTATTGGTCAACAGACACGTGGCAAATTTAATTTCTTGCTTTTCGAATTGTTTTGTTTTCTGCAAATATTGAGAGATCTTGGGACCGATTAGGCTTGATAAGTGTAATATACCCCTAACTCGACCACTCTCTAAGCAAACCAGTATCATTTTCCATAGCATAAAACAAGCCCATTCATCTTTCTATCTATCTACCCAAAAATTGCACTTGCGCGAGAAAAAGGCTGATCGCTAGTTGAGGGTATGATTCTGCAAAAAATTGTTTTCTTGACTTCAGTTTGAAAAAATACTAAATAACTGAATCCAGATATTCACGAATGAAAATTATAAGACACCGATTGCGACCGCGTACAGGGTGAACTGCGTGACTGAGTCACGAGGTACCAGGTTGTACCTTATCAATCCTCTATTTAAAAAAATACAGCCCACGTTATTCCATGATAATATTGCTTAGGCTTAGGTAGTTTCAATATGTTAGTTCTGAGTTTGTAAAATTCCTTCGGATCAATTCGCAATTTTAGCCGTTCAGCAAGTTTTTTGTTTGCCAAACGATTCAGATAGGAATAGTCAGTCTTGTCAATTATGGTAGTGTCTAAAACTTATTTCATTACTACTTTTTAAATTTTTCTTCTCACAAAATGTGCGTAGTTATTCAAAACTCAGGTTTCGAAGGCGTCGGATAGGAAGAAGACACGCAATTGAGTGTCCTTCTCGAACTTACTGGACTCATTGAAAAATCTGCGAGGACGACTTACCAGTGACGAATTTCTCGAAGTGACACTGCATGTGTTCTAAAAGTATATTTTTGTTATTAGGTATTAAGCTCTATGTCTTCCAAATTAATCATGGATACAACAAACAATTTTTACACTATAAATTTTGTTCTAGTCGCGTTTTACTACACAGTTGTTTCATCAGTTGAACTGGATGAAACTATCATACTACAGCTCAATTGATGAGCAAACCGTGTAGTGACACGCGTTTTGAATGAAATTTATTACGTGAAAATTATATAGTCATTATCATGGATAATTTCAAATTAATAAAATCATGAAATCTATTCTCTCCTTATCCAATCAATTGCACTAAATATATATTCCATCAGTTTCATAGATTGAATTAGATGTATTCGATGGAGAGAACTATTCGCCATAATAATAAAAAATATTCATTTGTATATAGTTATTTATATAAATCTCATTTTAAAAATTCAGTGAAATTGTAATTTCTATTTGTCAATTGATGCAGAAAACGAGTTTAGTTCAAATTAGCAAGGTTTCGTTTATCCTGACTCATTTAAAAATACGTTCCGTCAACAAAAAATGTCATGAAACGTATGCACTGTTGGAATAATTCGTTTATCCGGACAAAATAACCGCAAAATCTAATTTAAGCCTCATCGAGGTTATGTACATAATGTAATCTGCTTTGATTTTACATAATTTATGGATTTTTTTGCATTAACAAAATATTTTTCAATGTATACAACGCCAAATTATTATTCCAGATTCACTCGTGACGTAAATGATTCACTGCTGGTGATAAATATTTACAGTGGCGTATTAAAAAAATGAAACATTGGAACAAAAATGTATTCAGTTCTGAAATATATTGTCACATTCTCAAAAAAGTGAATTGAATTAAACATTCGAAGTCAGTCGTAATTTAGAGTTAGAAGGTCGTTCAAATGAATGACAGTGCTTCATAGAAGCACTGTCAAGTGGTTCAAACAAATCGAGAATATTAGGGCCGGAAAAGGAGAGATCAACGATGACACCACACCACAATAGGCCCCCTCACCTGTATGGACTACCCAAAATCCATAAAAAGGACGTTATGCTCAGATCAATCATCAGCTCCAGAGATTCGGCTACTCAAAACTTTTCTAGATTTTTACTCCCCATAAACAACCATTACAAGGAAATTCTTTTGTGAAGAATTCAAGACATGTTGTCGAACTACTAGAGGCAATTGATGTCACACAGCAAGATCAGCTAATCAGTTTCGTGAAAAGCCTTTACACCAACGTTCCGATCGAAAAAGCACTCCAAGTCATACAGAGGAAGCTATCCGAAGACAGGGACCTGGAAGATAGAACGAATTTACCTATAGAAGTGATCATGGAATTACAAGGATGCTGTGTACGAAACTGTTATTTCCAACTGAAGAACGAATTCTTTAAACAAGATGATGGACTGCCAACATATATAAGGAGTTCTTTGAATCTCTGGTCATTGAAGAAGCCCACAAGAAACAACGTGTCTGGTTGAGATACCTTCATAATATGGAACCATAGGAATACTGAACTGGACGCCTTCCTGAAACACATCAACAGCATAGGACCTTCCATCACTTTCACAATGGAGAAGGAAGTCCACAACGAAATGCCATTCTTAGACGTATTGATAAAGAAGGCCGACACTAAGTGGGAAACATCTGTATTTCGAAAACCAACTCCCACGAGACAGTATGTGAACCACGAATCCAACCACCATCAATCGACTAAAAGAGGAATCATCATGACTCTATTATACCGTGCTTTCAAGCTCTGTAATACGAAGGAAGGTTCCGAGAAGGAAATAGACAAATCAGAAAAGATGATGTGCTTGCACTTTCCTACATTAGAGGATGATAGAAAAGTATAAGAAGAATTTTGCTCCAAGTGTAACATCAAAACCTACTTCAGTTCCGGAAACACTATCCGTAGCAGCCTCACGAAAACCAAGTCATCAAACGCGGACTGCGATTCTAAGAACTGCCTTTACCGGATACTCTGTGAGTGCGGAAAATTCCATATCGGTGAAACCAAGAGGCCGTTGAATGTTCGCATTGTCAAGCATAACAAACACACACATCAAGAGGAAACCAGCGAATCAGGAATAGCAGAGCATGTTTAGACCTATCAACATAACATCGGTTTAGGAGGAAATTCAAAGAAGCCGCATACATTCTATCCAACAATATATTCAGCCAAGCTAGCGTAGAGATACGCAACATATGGAAACCCGTAATCAAGCGAAAAATGGCCAACTCCCCATAAATGGTCATCTCCCATTAAACCGGTGAAGCAGAAAAATGAAAGCGAAGATAAATGGAAGTACTCGAATGACCCATAAATAGTCATCTCTCGGAGGAATTAGTCCAGTCTTCACCCGAAGATGATTGTAGATACTAACAATCAAAACGTTGTGAAGTAACTTGTCTTGGAACCTCTCCATTTTTTATTTTTATTTTCTGTTCAGTTGGTCTATTTTTACTTGTATTTTATTTCACTGTTATTTCATTTCAGTTTTTTTGCTCAATAAAATTGTTATTTTCAGCTATTCTTTTTTAATTCTTCATTCAAATCATTTTATATTGATATCAGACAATGGAAGTCCGAACTAATGAAATTCATCATGAAACATTGTCAATCACCTTCAAACAACTAAATCAATAAATAAACAACAGTCTGTTGACAGGCTAATATGAAAATGCCAAAAACAATGGGTGATATCGGAACGAAGTCGAAAAATATTAAGGAAGTAAGAAATGAAATGGCATGTTGAAACAGTTGAAACATATTCTAATTTTGTAAAATAAATATATGCCTTGAAAGTTGAAGTTTGTCTGGTATTACAACAAAATTATCTGAATGCTCGTCACTTTGATCGGGACATATCCTTTTTAGTTATAATCACTATTTTTTTCTGGTACGGAGAAACACTATTTTTCATTGAATCAGGAGGTAAACTTCTGTTACACAATAGTTGGTCAATTACTATCTTTATACGTGAATTTGAAATAATTTCAGTGTTACACTTTAGGATTTGTACAACATGAACCTTCCACAAGTACGTGCTAATATACATATCGGAATACTAATTGAGGAAGTAAGTATTTTTGTTAGAGAATTGTTTTGAATAGTTCAACATTTGAGGAACAAACTGAAAACTGAAAATTCAGGCCATTTCCATCATTCCAATGTAAAATACTCGTTATATATCAAAAGGGTTATATGCTCGATTTTAGTTCGAATTTGCCAAATGGAGCAATGGAAATTTGCCGAGAGCTACATTTTCCATCTCTCTTAATTGCCACTGCCACAATTTTCGTTTATTATGCCTGTTAGGCAGCACTACGGTGTTATAAAGTAGAGATACAATTATTTCGAAATTTGTTCTGGAACTGAGTTTCTGATGAACTGATGAGTTTCTGAAATGCTGAAAAGCATTATGTTGAATCAAATGAAGTTGTTTTCAGATTAGCGAGATGAAAGTTATTATTACTAACAGAAACACGTGATTTTCATGATGATTTAACAAGAAATGACTGAAGTCGAATATGTTTGGTCTTTGGCAACTAATGTGTTTATGATAATCGTTCAACAAAACATGAAAAAACATCACTATATTGATAATTCCATCTCTCATGAGGGAACAGTAGGTAGGTTATTTTTGGGTCTTTTTTAAGAAAAGCATACTAACTTAGCTTTGATAGAACTCTATATACTTTTGTGTAAAGTTGTACGGATCTTCTATGTATCAGAAGGAATATTTTACTGTAGACGATAATTGTCAATCCTTGCCAGTAGCGTGATAATTGCAATAAATCATTTTGAACATAAGAGTGATAACCCACTGCTTTTTGTCGAAGTGAAAATCATTCATGAAATCCACTTTCTTAACAATATTTGATTTTTGTTTGAAAATAATCTTTTTGGCTTTCCACTTTTCCATTATGATAAACAAAAAATGTGGGACACTTCCATATATGAATGTCCAGTTGTCCAGCATACACGGTCTCAGCGTATATCCATTGGCATAACGCACATTAAGCTTGTCGCTCACCTGTCCGGCACAGCACGGCCCGTCCCGTCAAAATACGGATAGGATTGGAACAATGAAAATTAATGGACAACCGCCCACTAGCCCGGCACAGCACAGCCAAGAGTGTCCGCCGCCGGAAAGGTTTCCAGCTCTCGGATCCTGTCCGGCAAATAACGGTACGTGCTGTGACAGACTGATCAAGTGAGCGCGTCGCCGGCCAGCGCTTGCCAGCATCAACCTGTGCCTAGGAAATTTCTGCCTCTCTGTTTTGCTATTCCATCAGTTGACAGCACGGTGTCAGACGGTACCTATGAAAATGGACGAGGAAAAAATTGAGTTGCCTATTAAGGCAGGCTCTAGAATATCCAGGAGTTCTGAAAATTTGCCTGGAGTCATTCAGAAATACTGGAAAAGTCTCTCCTCGTTTTCTTTCAGGTTGTTGAGAAGATGATAAAACTTTCCCAGATTTGCCCATTTTTGATTAATGGGATGGACCCACAACATTCTCTTTTGTTACTATTTTCTTCTACATTTAATGATGCGGCCACTATAATGCGTCGCCATCAGGTGACGGACAGCGCCGTGCTGTGTTGTGCCGGACAAGTAGACGACACGCTTCATTTCATATATGGCAATTTCACGATATCGACGAGAAATCGATGTTGCCTAAAGCATGTGGCCTACTTGTTGGGCACAGCACAGCAACGCTCGCTCCGTCGCCCAATGGCGACAGGAAGTAGCATCGCCTAATTGTCCAGCCACAACCAGAATACTGAAGGCGCTGTTTGTTTGATTTCAAGGAAGTTTCAGTTGACATCGAGTGGTGACAGAAATATGTCTATCACTAGCAGTTGTGACGAAGAAGTGCCAAATTCATTGGAATAATTCATTCCCCACCGACAGTCTCATACAAACTAATAAACTTCATGTAGTTCTTCTCGATCAACAGAGCAAAACAATATTCTTCGTGAAGTTTTCAGGTTCCGGTGAGATGAATATCGTCTGAAAAGAGAAGAAAAAACGGAAAAAATATGGAAATTTTCTTTTCGAACTTCGCATACTCTATCCTGTTCACTCTGTCAATATGGTTGTTCTGCTTATTGGAGTCGTTGATGGAAATTAAGATGCCCCCTCTACTATCGAATCTCAAGAGTATGTCGGCTTGTCAAACGAATGCAGAAATCTGAGCCGGACAAATGCATCCCATTCTTGGCTCATTGCATCTACTCAGGTTATATGATTTTTGGACCCAATGTTTACTTATATCAAGGTGTTGGGAGTGGCCATTGGTCATTGGTAAATAATGCTGGCGCTTCTTCCAAAATGTGTTGGAGCTTCGGTAACAGGGCCTTTGGTGAAAAAATAGTAATAATAATTTTCATCAACATCATTTTCGGACCTTTTATCACTCATCTCACGGTTGTGAAAAGTAGTCAATGGTTAATGTCGTCCTTCGAATGGGTCGGGGCTTCGTGTCCAGGCCAAGACCAACAACCGGTTTTTATATGAATATAAATCGTCTTATTTTCATCAGAAATTGTTGGTAAATGTGATTACACAGTGTAAAAAGTGGAAACAATGGGAGAAGTTCAACTTATATGACATATGAGTTACTGATTTGTTCTTCCCCTTAACCTCAAATGATTTAAAAAAATAGCGATATAACATAATTCCTGGATCACTTATCCCATTATATTCAAAGCTTTCCTCTGAATTATTTTCAGATACCTCAAACTTACTGGTACCCTAAGTAAGAACTAATCAAAAAGTAGAATGTAGTAAGTGAAGTAGAAAGAAACTATTACGATAATGATTTTTAATTTGCGAAAAGTTGATTCCTTTATTGTTTTTTCATCACTCAAAAACATTTGAAATAGTATAGATATATTCTCTGGGATTGCATAACATTAAACTAAGAGAATGCTTTATGTATGCAGACAGAAAAGGAGCTCTTTCTATTTTTGACACTTAAACATATTATAGTATGTGAGAAATTTATGTGAGAGAGTTTATGAACCTCTAACAGTTCAGTATTTCGTAAGTTGTTTCCGTGGTGTAGTGGTTATCACATCCGCCTAACACGCGGAAGGTCCCCGGTTCGATCCCGGGCGGAAACAAATTTTTTTCATTACAATTCAATTATTTAATGGTTTATTGTCCAATATTAAAAAAAAATGTTTGACTTTCTTCTTCTTCATCTATGTTCCAAAAAAACGTGTGAAACTTCCTAAGAAAGAAAGCAAGCAATTAGTCAAATCAAAATCTGCAAAGATATGCTGATCATGCACAGCAGTTTCTTACGGATACAGACCGAAAAAAAAACCTTTCGAAACAACTACTTCCGTATAAACATTGAATTACACAAAAATCACTTTTTCAATTGTACCATTCGTTATGGAAGTGAAGCAGATTTCATCCACAGACACGCTACACAACGTATATGAAAGGGTATTGGCATAAAATGTCACATACATGTAACATTACGCTCCATGTTGTATATCTCATCAGGACCGTTCTGGATTTTCAACATGAAAGAGACAAATCCCTTCTTGTCACAATGATATTAAATTTACAATTGGAAAAAGTGATTTTCGTATAATTCAACGTTCATATGAATGTAGTTGTTACGAAAGGATTTTTTTCAAAAAATGTTCAGTGTGAAAGTAGTTGTGTCAAAAGTTTTTTCCAGTGTATATCTAAAAGAAACTTATATGCATGACTACATAATCTTTACGAAGAATGTTTAGTGCAGCTCTTGTCTTTATTTCTTTTCTTAGCGGTTTCCCGTATTTTTTGTTTGATGATTGAGAAGTAGAAAGCAAAAACCTTTTTTTCGCCGATAACCTTATCTCTTCTAAAAACATTTCCATTTCAATTCAAACAATATTTGTATGCAATAATTCATGGAGTTTTATGAAAGAAGATTTCAACAGAACTAAAAATAGTGGCAAACCTGTTTTATAATTTTATAATGTGCCTGCAGGGGTTCATTGATGCATCAAACTATAATGTTGCTTAGAGAAAAGTTTTATCAAAATTCTGTTATGAACATAATATGCAAAATAGGAGGCAGCAGTGATAGATACGAAAGAGTCCAGTCTCGTGAAGCTCACAGCGCACAATGAGGTTCGTTAGGATACTCTTCTTCACTTTCTGATAACGACCTTTCTCTGATCAATAAATTCCGGGGTCGCGACTGCCATAATCTCTTATTCCAGGCATTTATCTAAAATATTACCCGATCCCATCCTTTACCGGCATTTGGGTGCCACGAATCGTAATTTAACTCCTTCTCACTCTTGAGATATGTGTTTGGGAAAATGGAAAGGGTTGGAATGGGTTATCCCAAAAATTCAACGAATGTGGAATCTGCTGTTTTTTGGGGGAATAATGGCCTACGTTTTCTTCGTAATATCTTTGATGCATCTTCAATATTATAGATCTATCAATTGAGTCAGTAGATGTTTCTGAATGTTTATATTGAAAACATTTTCGTTATTGAATGTATGAATTTATTATATGTGACAAGTATATCTAGAAAACAGAAATAAGAGATGCCTCAAAATTGTAACACAAAGGGGTATGTCGTTCTATGCATATCAATCAACTGAAAATTAAGATATATAAATAATTCTCAAGGTCATTCGATTTTGCATTATTTTGAACTGAAAAAATTCAAAACAGAAGCTTCAATTTTCCAGTAAAAAAAGAATAATATATTGTGATACAATGAAAACCACAACTGAAACCTGTTTTGAGTTAGGCAGAAGAACGACTGACTCTGGTAGCTACGGAGACTGGTTTACTTAAATTCTGTAGATCTTAATGAGTAAATATAGCCATCTAAAATCTATTCGTCTTACTTGAAACCGAAAACAGCATGTTACAGTATCAGGCTTGTTATAAATACTCACCTATCGTAATACTCATGCATCATGAACTTTAAGATGTAGGAGGTGTAGGTGGCCGAAAAAGTAATAACTTGGGTATACTATCAAAAATTCCGAGTTGCAAAGCATATATTGCCAGAGGCTTCAAAACAAAAAAGCCACCAAAGAAAAATAATGATATGAATCTGTTTCGATATTGGTTTTCAACAGGAATTCAACCCGATTGGCATCAAATCTCTAAGTATGGTGTAGCTGTATATCATTTTATCAAATCAAGAGCACAATTTAAATATCTGCAAGCCCAACTCTAAAGTAGTCGAGCAGGACACTTCGTGATCAAAAACATCTTGCACGAGTTTGGGAGAGATACCTACCACTGGCTCAACCATCGCCGTGTTGTTAGACAATGATGTTTACGATGCGACCTGTGTCCTTTAAGAAAAATTCTACAAAGGAAACTCGAGGAATAGAGGCACACTATTTGTCAATGACCTATTTCAAGAGGGATGTAGCGGATATCGACCACCTGATGGTGTTAATGGACAATTTCTTCAAATGAAGATTGTTACTATTCCAGCTATTGCAGGCAGTCCCGCAAATAAATTTCGGTTCAGGATTGTGAAAAAAATTGATGAAACATTATTAATCGGAAAGAACCATACCAGGCCACTTCACCTAGAGTCAGATGGAAAGGTAGAATGACATATTATGCTACACCGCGCTGATGAGGCCAATAGCCAGAAACACGTGTCCGCAATTGCCCCCTCCCCCTTTTTGGAGTGTTATGTCCACTAATTGTGTCGTTTTTCATTTGTATGTATATATATTCTGGCTGTATATATATTCTGGCTATTGGCCTCATCAGCGCGGTGCAGCCAAGTGTGAAGATGGGTAGCACTTGGTTGCCGCAAGCAGGAAACAACACATATGCACGGAGTCAACAACAGGAGCCAATTGCTCATTTGTGGTTCCAGTTAGAAGACCTAGAAGTCCCAGGCTTGTCCCCACTTTTTGGAGTGTTATGTATATCTTTGTACTTGGTGATCAAAAATTAATTTTATTTCAGTGAAAATGTTTGGAAAATTATGATACAGCAGAGCATATACTTTGTTTAGCAGAGTCACACTTACCATCTGACCTGAAAGAACACTCACCATATAAATTAATCGGCTTCATTAAGAAGCGAAGTTTATTTAGTTATGGGTATGAGCCACAATAAACCCTTGCAGGTTGTGGTGGACGGTCGAATAGACCCACTCACTTCAGACCTAATCTAACCTATATGCTATCTAACTTCCAACCGCAGTATTTGCGATTGTCTTCTTCGTCCATTTTGGGGAAATAGTTACATAAAAAATCAAGTATGAGAACTATTTATACCTGGAAAAGATCTATTGGTGGGAGCTCAAAGAAATTGAATTTCGCATTTTTCCATATAGGTTTTTCAGGTTAAAGCGAGACAAGTGCTAGCCCTGACTATCCCGATCAAACAATTCTGAATTACCAAACAGAAATATGTGATTGCAACATGATTGAGTATCCCCACACTATGCACCTGAAGTGTGCGAGTCTCTGAATAACCATTTCTCTAGGAAGTGAATTGGTAGGCGCGGAACGATAGATTGGCCCGCAATATCTACAGATCTGAAACCACTAGATTTTTACCTATAGGATTATTCAAAATCTAAATCCTATGTAGGTAGGCAGTAAAAATGTGAGGATTTGAGGAATTGAATCAGGGTCGAAATTAGCAAAACTACTCCAAAAATTCGCAATGTGTAAGAGGAATATGTCCCTGAGCTTGCTCATTGATCATCACTGATCATCACTGAATGCAATGTTGAAGGACTTTTCAGAAATATCACGACACCTATATTTTAAATCAATAAAATCACGGGTGACGACACTACGTCAAAACAAGTGACGTTTTATCCTCAAAATCAGTATTCAAAAATTAAAATCGACCTATTCCAGGATTTTTGTTAAAAGTATATTGAATTGATGGATGTAGCCGTTACTACTTGTTAGGACCATCGTGAAAAATGAGAAATAAAACTTTCTATGTTTTTTTACTAGTTTTATTTTATTTTAAAAATGGTAAATGGTATTTTAAAAATGGTAAATCCAATAGATTTGGAAAAGCTGAATACACTTAATTGAATTAATGAATCGAAGATCTTTCTTGTATTGAAGTGTATAATTTTTAAAATTCTTGCAAAGCGCTTTCGAATTTGATGACACTGATGATGACGAAAGTCGAAAGCGCTTTGCAAGAATTTTAAAAATTATACACTTTGATACAAAAAACCCCTTCGATTCATTAAAAACGTTAAAAGTTTCGTTTCCCATTTTTCAAAAGTATATTGATTGTGAAATAACGAATTTGTTTGATAATTCATCCGCTCACTGTATATTCCAAATAATTCTACTTTAAAAAAAATTTATTGAAATGTTCCGTTATTCAGATAATAAATTTATTCGATTTGAGAATTGATATTTTGTTCTCATTTCAATGCGTATTTCATTGCATTATTGCAATGCATTATGAAATAATCTTCTTATTTTCTTTCTTATTTTCAAGCAATACCGTCAATATAAATGTAAATTTATCGATAACATTCCAAGGTCTTATGGTATTACTTTCAAGAAAAATATATTGATTATAGGCATCAACTTATTGGGATAAACTAAAAGGTTGTAATTTCTTCCCCTGTATAAAGTTCTCCATTACTAATTTTTATTATTTTAGATTGTCTTAATCCATTATGGTATAATGAAACCTCTACTGGAGAACATACCCACATTCAATATCACTATTGTTTGTTTGCGTCCGTCAGCTTGAAGCCGTTTTACCGCTGAATGTGGTAGGTATGCAAAGAATCTTGTTGAAATCAGCGCTGATGATTAAATCGAAGCTATTCTAAGAGACCTTTAATGCCGCATTCAGTCCGGCACTTTTTTCGTCATAGACAAAATCAGTGTTACATAATTCAAGTCCCGCATCATCTATCAATGCGTGTATAATGTTGGGTTAACCTCTGCAATCTCGTTCAGGGCTTTTGACAAAACAAAAGCGAATTAGAGAAAAATACATTTTTTTTGAGTCTCATAGCTTACAGTTATATCTTCAGTGAGTGCACTATATGAACTTTTGTTCATAAAGTATAACAACTATATCATCTTCTAAAATCAATGGAATCACTTATGCGACACCCTGTAGAGTGAAACACCATCCAATTGAATTTCTACGTTACACGGAATATTTAAAAGTAATCATGGAAGATACAAATTTATTATTTCCACTTACTTGCATTTTTTGCATCTGTTTTCGTCATATTCTAAGGGATCCGTAAAGTTCATTTCCACGCGGTAATTGGAAGATTCCCCAATATTTATGTTTTTACTTTTATGCCGGTGCCAGCGGCTTATAATTATGCCATCAGTAACGGAGTTGGTATTTTCGAGGGATATTTCAAAGGTCTTATGTAAGAAAAGGGTTTATGTGCGAATTGCTGAGAATTGTTATTCGACGCAATCAAGACAAAAGGGCGCGTTATGTGATGTAACCGCAAAAGTGTCGTTTACTGAATAGCAGGAAAATCGATTCCACAGGCAGACCCTTGAGTGTGGTTTGTTTTTTGCTTGCCCTGTTTGTTTGTTTGTTCGCTAATTCATTTATTTGTTTGGGTCAAATTCAGTACTTGAAATTTGACGCTCTGTCGACTGATTGATCTGATATTTGCTGCACACATTCAGTTTTGATGACAACACAATCTAAATTCTGAATTATTGTAAATTTAAGATTGTCGCAGCTACAAAGTGGCTGGCTGATTACATATTTCTTCACAACTACTGCAATATGGGTATCAAATGACAGGGCTTGACTATTAGAATAGTGGTACACTTTGATATACTTTGAAAAAGGTGCGAGTTCGAAATGGTCGCAGCTACAAAATGGTGGATTACATATTTTTTTACAACTACCTCAATATGGGTATCAAATGACAGGGCTTGACTAGTACTACACTCGTAGTAGTACACTATGAAAAAGATGCAAATCCAGGATAATCCATACAAACAAAGAACCTTGTCAACTCAGAATCGGGATACAAGCATCGATTTCCCACCCAAGTCAGGATTTTGTATCGTGTCGAGGACTGTCTGTCGTTGGGATGGCTGACGTCGTTAGCGATACACTACCCAAGTTAAGGTAAAAGACCGAGAACTGTGTGGCATTAGGACGGATTGAAACTGAGAAGCTTGAAAATAAAATGTGTAAAAATATTTTTTTTTATTAAACAGTTTCATTAAAAAATGTACTAAAAACTAAAAAATAATTCGTTAGGCAAAATATTTACTCAGGTTAGGCTACGCCCTACGATTTCATAATTTTTTTATCTTATCAATACCATAGATTGATGAGGAGAGTGGTGTCATGACCTAGCAGTCAGTCGAATTATTTTTTAGTTTTTAGTACGTTTTCAATAAAACCGTTCAACATAAAACACTTTGTTTTATTTATTTTTTGATACTGGCACTTATTAGATGATGGTGTCACACAGACGATATTCTCTGAGTTTTCTCGAGAATTTCAACTTGGCTTTCGTGTTTTGAACAGAGTAACCCTCGACATACGGGTCTGGACAGCTGTGTTGGCACTTGTCACACATGAATATCAACTATAGCCACTTTGCTGACCAAAAACAGAAAAAAGTGAAAAATACAATTTATTTTCTAATGAGCAACCAGGTAAAATCATTTTGCTGCTCCAAGATAAAGTTTATGCTATGTCATATCTGCGGTGTTAGGTTAGGTTAGGTTAGGTCCAAAATGAGTGGGTCTATTCGACCCTCCACCGCAACCCGCAAGGATTTATTGTGGCTCACACTTATTCACACTCGGTCAAACAAACCCAGCTTCTTAACGAAGCCGATTAGTTTCTATGGTGAGTGGTATTTCAGGTCAGATGGTAAGAGTACGACTCTGTTGAACTCTGAAGACCTGATTCAGTCCCCAGCGGGGCAGGCACAAAGTATATGCTATGTTAATGAGGTAGTCGAATAGTCAAGTTATAAAATTACCACCTTGATACCCACGACAACCTTCCCATATGTGGGTTTATGCACGTCAGCTATACCTGATTCGGCCGTGGAGGGCTTTTTCGCCCCTGGTTTTGGTGAATCATCACTTGAGCGCAAATCTGCTCATGGGGGTTTGTTCCCCCATCCGACACAGATTCTGCGTACGCCGCTCAAGAATTTGGTGCAAGGCGGTTTTATAAGGTACCCCTCTCTTGAGGAGACGACTCAGTCGTTTCCTGGTTGCACCACCAAACCATTTTTTTTCAAATTAAGTTGTTGGATCAGGAGTTGGGGAGTTGAGAAGTTCTCGCTCCTGAACTAAATTTACAGGGAGGTCGGTTGGAGTCGTAAACTCGACATCCATCTCCTCTGTAGACTCACTCCTGAACTAAATTTACAGGGAGGTTAGTTGGAGTCGTAAACTTGACATCCATCTCCTCTGTAGACTCACTCCTGAACTGAATTTACAGGGAGGTCAGTTGGAGCCGTAAACTCGACATCTATTTCCTTGGTAGACTCGCACCTGATCTAAGTTTACAGGGAGGTCAGTTGGAGCCGTAAGCTCGACATCCATCTCCTCTATAGACTCAGCATCAGAAAGAATTGTTAAGTTTTCTCTGTCCATAAAAGTCCCATGAGTAGCTAGGGAAAGAAGAAGGTGAAACACGACAGAGCCTCACATTATTGTGACAAGGCGTTGCTACGACGAGAGGGCGCGCGGTATTTCGAAAGTTCCGAACCACAAGTGATTCTGTCATGTGAAAGATGAACAAAGACAGCCAACCCGCCATATCTGCGAGAAACGTGAATTTCAAAAAATATAGTCAGGTAAAACTAGTTTTGTACTAACCACATTCACATTCACAACGATGTCACAACGTTGCAGAAATGGAATACTCTTCTCGACGCACGTTTCACCAACCAAGTTGGCATCTTCAGGAGATAGAGGAAACTCAATTGAAATATCAATTAAAACTAAAGTGACAAGAATTATATTTTTTGTAAATATAAAACAAAATGTATTCTGGAATACTATGAAGACATTTTTTTCAGCAGGAATAGCATTCGAGGGTATTTTGCATTTAGTACTAATGCTTAACTTGATATTTTTCTGCAAAATTGTCGGTTTTCCCAAAATATTTTTTCGCTTCATGTTTGTGAATGAACTATAGTTGAAAGTACTTGTATCGATCTACTTAAAAAGCGTTATTCAATTAGGAAAATGCGATGTAGTCCATTATATTACTCATTCAATACATTAAGGAAATTATACTTTTCACAAAATGAATGGTGTATTCAAATTGTTTCATTAACAAATTGTTCTGTTTGCAATACTCCACCTGATCAAAGCTTAGTAAGGTTATTTTCCAAGTAATCTAAATAATAATATGATATAATGAGATTTCTAATTTTTATATTCATATTAACGATATGCTATTTCTTCTGGTATTGAAAAGTGGAGTTTTTCATTGATTTGTTTGAGATCAGCATGAAATGTTCTTTACGTTTTTTCGTTTTTTCCAACTTGTCTTTCGTTGACGAAATTTTCCACATTTCTTTAAATAATTTCTGTACTATAAAGTTAATTTCAGTTATCTCATATGTGTGATAATGTTATCACCAAACCAATTTCACAAAGCGTCCTTTTATAAACTCTTTCGAATACACATTTTCCTTCAGAATATTTTCAATTATAGTTAGTTCCCCTTCAAGCCCCAACTTTATTTTTTTGACACTGGGTATCACAATTTTATTTTTCCAATCATTTAATTTATTTATAGAAAAAATATAAATACGATAAGTTACTGACTGATTAAAGTCTTCAGAGGTTTAACGTAATAAGTAACTCATCGTGGGGTATTTTTCAGTTCGCCCTTTGTTACACTTGAGCAGATTCTTTCTTGACCTATATTTATTCATTTTTCAGATTGTGGAAAGTAAGTGACTCAAAAAACATAACTTTATTATTCAGTTTCACCTGTCCCTGATCTTGTTCTCAGTGTCAGATTGAGATGAAATGTAGCAAATTTCTTTGGTCCTAGTGACATTGCAGGATCAGATTAATGTCACCATTTTAATCCAATATTGCGGGCGGCACAAAATAACCATTCATCATTTCCACAGTGACCAATATGATATGGGAATCAAATGAATCAAAGGAATATAAGTGCTAATAAATTAAAAAATTTCATTTGATTTGAAGCTTATTTTCTCAACAATTTAATGAACAGAATGTTTTTCTACTATTGATTTATTTCACTGTATTTCACCGTGAATACTACTTTCAACTCGAAATATACATAGTCTCAACCATTTAATTGGGCATATGATTGGTTTATATTATGTTTACGAAATAATACTTTTTGGAAATTCAATTATATTCTTCATTTTCATATTCCTGATTTTATCTTTTTTATACTAATTGTTTCAGAGCTTCATTACGGTTCTAAAAATAAATCGTAAATCATACAAAACTGAGCTTCTTTCTACTGTCGATATTGATTTCAAGAAGTTGGCGCTTCAAATGGAAAACACTAGCATACATGAGTTGTCTAATATAACCCTCTCATATATTTGTCAAAGCGACTGATTGAAATCTCTGCGAAGTAGTTCGAAAGTTTGATAAGCAATTATCTGAAACTATAAGTCACCGATACACGAAATAGAACTTTAGTTCAGTTCATGTCAGTTTTCATTTATTGAGTTTCGAAGTGGTTATTGGATCCTCTCAGATGGATAAAATAAGCACATGTAACGAAAATAGTTGCTATCCTTTACTTTTCGCATTTCAAACTGCCGTTACTAATTATAATAGGGGAGCCCAAGCAGGGATTTCGGGATTTACTAAAGCGCGGCAGGTTAAAATACAGGGGGATACCTCATACCCGGTTATGTACCTCCACCAAATATGAGCCCCATATATAAGGCCGCCTGCGAGGGATAAAGGATCAGATTAATAAAACAAAATTGATCATCAGAAATTTTCGAGCGCGTCAGATTAAGGTAAGTTAATTACCTGCTAAAAGTGTATATTCCGGTAATATGACAATTTGAGAGTGACGCAAAGAAAGGGGAGGGCAGCAAAGTTGTAAAAAAATAACATCATTTCAACATTCTCGAGGGTAGCAAAATTTTCTTTATTTTGAAGGAAATAATTCAAGGATAACGAAAAATATATAATCCGACGATTTCCGCAAGCCAAAATAACAAAAATTTGTCGATAAAGTTTAATGCGTGCAGCTGTGTGATATCTATATTTCCCTCTCCGAGTTTCTATTCCTGTATTCTCTATTCACTTTTTCTTTATCTGTTACTCTCTCACTCCGTCCCCACTCTGAATTCTGTTGCCATGACGCCATCACAGCTAATCACAGAGACTCGTTCGTGATGAAGATGATGAATAATAAATCAATTAATTGATGAACGTAGCCGTTACTACGTGGTAGGAAATCATAATGAAGAAAAGATAAATAAAACTTTCTATGTTTTTTACCACTTTTATTTGTAACTAACGTTACTGCAGTTTCGTCTCAAACGTATACAATATATAAGGACATTTTCAAACTCATTCAATATATAACTTTGAAAATGTCCTTATAGGACGGAACGACTAACGACGAAAACTTCAAAACGTATGCATTCGTGACAAAGATAATATTTTTTAAAGTAATATAAGATATTTTAATTTATTGAACACTTTTTTTGCTAAAACGTTTTACAAAAATGTGAATTAAAAATAATAAATGATATTTACCTGATCCTAGATTTTATTTTCAATAACAAATTCAGCTAGCTCTTTTCTATTGAATCTCAACAAACATTCTCTCTACTCTGACTTCGGTTCATCCAATCTAGAATACTATTACTTCCACTTTCACTTGACGCAGAACGTTGAACCTTGCTTCCATCAGGCACCCCTCGAGAAAACTCTTTGTCAAATAACATACCATGCTTTGCTTTTAAGTTTCTTTTTAACTCAGAAGTCACATAATTTTTCATCTTCAGGGAAACACTTTTATTATGTTTTTGAAAACATGGTATACCTATTTTATCAATTTTGTTTTTGCCATTGGTACTGGTGTCCACCTCAATTTCAAAAAAGTCACAGAAATGTTTTCTGCCTGTAATACCATCGATTCTAGTACTACTACTAGCAGTATCCTGTATTGATAAATGCGGCTGCTTTTTTCTTTTGCTGTCACTTTGCAGACAGCTTTGTCACTAATTCACTCGTACTAGTAGTCGCGTTAGTCTTACTGATTGAATCATCTAAGAGAACAATTCGTACATGCCAGTCTCAATACCCTACACAGTAGGTTAATGGACTGACACCTATCAGGAAATAATTACTCCCCTGGCCAATACCACGAAGGGCGTTGGATTATATCCGACAGGTGTCAGTGCAGGATTCTTCACTAAAGTTATTCCTGCATATGCTGTTGAGACTGGCCTGAACGATTTGTCCTTTTAGATGATTTGATTTATAGCCAGTCTTCAGGTATGCCCTCTGACTATACGTGAAAGAAATTATGATATCCCACGTCAAAAAAACACCGGGTACCAAATTTCGTGCAAATAACTTTTTTTTGGCAAGAGTTATTTTCAAAAAGCGAACAAAAAAATTCAATTTCAACACCCCGTATCTCCGAAACGAAGCGTTTTCGGACGCAAATTGAATAGACTTTTTTTCTTGAAATTGTCTCAAGAATACGTCACTTGAATATTTTAACGTAATTATGTACGTACTTATGTATAGGGTGATCACTAAAACCGGTCAAATTTCATTCATTTTCAAACAGACCTAATTCAACGTTTTCAAATGGAACACCTTGTACTTTTTCATTTGTATGAAATGTTTCAACATTTCTCTTCATGTTTTATTAGAGGTATACTATTAGAAAAACATATATTTTACAAATTATACTGAGTTTGAGTAATTGCTGTTACCACAAAAACAATGGATTTTCTCACGTTCACTACTCAAATTTGTTTGTCGAAAATTCAAACTAATCGCTAGTACATTAGCATTTTCCATACATCTAGCGATAGGTATCACCGTAATCAAAGTTAATAAATTCATAAAAACCTAAACAATATTCATCCTGTTTTTTCTTCAAAACCCAGTTATCCATGCCTGACAAAAAATTAATCTCGGAATTTGTCAATAACGCCATGTGTTTCTTTCACGTGTTGATTGAATAATTTTCATTATGAATTATGTATTGGAAGATGTGGTGCAAATGGTCTATGCTTTGGGGAAAAATGACGAAACTGCCTCCTTGCATCTATGATTTACAAATAGAATTTACCCGAAAGAAAACAACCAGATGGAAGGACATTTCATGCTCTAAAAACAATATTTGAAAGAACTGGTAATGTCAATTATGAGAAGTTCGAACGTGTCAGCCCTGTAACAAATGAAGAGAATACATTCGAAATTGCTCTTCACCTTGTTGAAAATCTCTATGTGAGTACCCGAGGTCTGAGCAGGGAATTATGATTTTCTCAAACCAGCGTGTCTCGAATGATACGAGCAAGCAAATTTCATCCTTACCACATGCACTTGATGCAAGAGTTAAGAGGAAGAGATTTTGAAAAACATGTTGAATTTTGCCGATGGGACTTAGAAACGATCAATAAGGAAAATTATTTTTTCGATTTTATGTTATTTTCTAATGAAGTGATTTTTCATGAAAATTGAATTGTGAATCGGCATGACGTGCTTTTTATGCAACGAAAAACCCTCGTTTTGTTCGTTGCCTGATCCATCAACAGCGTTGGTCACTGAATTTTTGAGGTGGAATTCTTGGAAAAGGAGTTTTCGGCCGGTACTTTTCAGATGGGCATCTCACTAGAAGAAAATATGCATGAGTTTTCGAATTTATTGGACAGGGTTCCACATGGAACAAGACAGAATGTGGTAACAACAGGAAGGTGCAGCACCACATTTCAAAACTGAGGTACGGGAATATCTCTATGATCATTTCAATTAAAAATGGATAGGTAGGAGTGAGCTTGTGGCGTAACCACCCAGATCACCTGACATGACCAAAGTGGAATTTTTATGGGGTATTTCGAATCCAACTTCTATAGAAGATATGAAACGAAGAATCATTAGAGCTTTCAGGGAAATCCCAGAGGATGTGCTGGAACGTGTAGAGAATTCGTTTAAAAAAGATTGACATTATGTGTCGCAGAAAATGGTCGCCATTTTGAACATCAATAAAGAATTTAGGAGTTATTGTTCATATTGAAAAAATTAAAGTAAGTGAACGTAAATAAATAAATATTTTGTGGTTACAATTGATAAAACTGGGTATAATTTGTAAAATATCTGTTTTTCGTATAGTGTACCTCTGACGAAATATGTAGGTATACTACATGAAATATTTTATACGAATGAAAAAATACAGGGTGCTCTATTCGAAAAAGTTGAATTATGTCTGTTGGAAAGGGAATGAAACTTGACCAGTTTTACCGAGCACCCTATATATTGAATATTACTGGAGTTTTTTCCCAACACCAAATCGTTATTTTCAACACCTCGACACGTGTTTCGATCACCAAGTGATCATCAAAGGTTCCAAACAGTGCATCACAAGTACCCTACATATTGTTTCCGAAAGTTGAGATCCCCGAAATAATCATAGTGATGTTGATTAACTATTCCTTTAAAAAATCCACATAATGGCTGTAGTCATGGGGGTGGTGAATTAAAAAATTATTTTCTGCAAAACGAGTTTTTTTTGGAACAACTTGGCAATGCTGCAATGGAAAATTGAAAAACAAATCCTTAGAGAGATAAAAAAATATAACTTCGTTTGGTCACGCTCGGCTGAATCACCCAGTATGCGAGAAAATAATTTTTAAAGACAGTATTTATGGATATGACTGCGAAATACAATTGAGCAATTCATTTTCCCTTTTAGCAATGGACCGAGGGAATCTTGTTGACTCACCCTGTATATTCAAATTTGTCAATATCAAACTAGGTGGATACGTAATAGTTTACCTGAACAACACAAAATAGAATGACGCCTTAACTTTCAAAGGGATTTTCTTCGATAAACAAAACCAACAATCGCAACCTTTCTTTATCACACGTTCTGCATCGTTGTGAGAGGTATCCGTCTGAATAA
>WOGO01000114.1:0-10710 GCA_015342085.1 Leptinotarsa defecta
ATATTTAGGTTAATTAGTTAGTTAGTTAGTTAATAAGTTAGCTGAAAAAGAAGAATTAAAAATGATCAGCTGAAATGAAATAATAGTGAAATAAACTACAAGTAAAAATAAAACAATTGAATAAATAAAAATGAAGGAATGAAAAAAAAAATAAAATAAAAAGTGGAGAGATTCCAAGTCACGTTAGTTCACGACGTTTCGATTGTAGATACTAACATTGATTGTAGATACATTGTTATTTTCAGCTATTCATTTTAAATTCTCCTTTTTTAGTTGTTTCAGGGATTTCAAATCATTTTATATAGTAGACAATGGAAGTCTAAACTAGTGAAATTCGTTTTTGAGTTATTGATATTTTCATGAAAATGCTAGATGCAATTGGAAACTAAATAATATCTAAATGTATAAAAATCGTTCATTAGAAATCTGACAAAGCATAAACTAGGTTTTGGGCTATTGATTTCAATAAAACCCGTTTCTCAATATTATACAGAATGTTCAAAAATCATTGTCAATTTGTTATAATTTCGTGCACTATGAAATTCAATTTTATTTAATTTTATTTGGGGTTCCCTATCCCTTTTTGAATCAAGATATCTTTGAAACGACATCTATTCAACTTGAAAGAATTCTTATTGTCAGTTATGATGTTTTACTTTATCAGAACTTTCACTAAATTATTACGGTTGAAAATGAAAACATATCCCATTCAAGAGCAATTATATATGATTTTAACGATTAGTGAGTGTTTAAAGAATTACATTCTGGCGTCGAGGATGTAAGCCCAAAAATATCCAGACGCAAATCATCAAAACAAGTTGGTTTTCAAACGATTGCTACATGAATTTCGTAGGACTGGAGTGTAGCTTATGAAAAGGCAAATAAACGAAAACCTATAATCGGAAATGGGGAAAATAAATTTCTTATTATGGGATCAATCATTGAAAACCCTCATACGAGTCAACGTGAGATCGAGGGAGATACAGGGATAAACAGATGTAGAATTTCTGGGGTTATATAAAAGATGCATCAGGAATTATGTCAAGTGAACTCCCATTGACGAATTAAGGTTTTGTCTGTTGATTCTGGGCAAAATTAGTGAGTATGAATATTTTTTGTATTCCATTGTATTTTCTGATGGCTCAGTGAACAGACACAACTTCCATTATCATAGTGATGTAAATCCTCATTTTTCTGCCCTCTGGATCACCAGGATAAATGGTCTCTCAACGTGTGGAGAGAAATTGTTGATAGACAAGATATAGTACCATACTCTTTTATGGAAACGTGTATGTACAAAAGTTTATACAATTTGTCTGAACTTCTGGAGAATGTGCCGTTAAATATCATACAATGGATGTGGTGACAATTGGATGGTGCTCCGGCACATTTCAAACTCAAGTTTCAAACAGTTTTTGAAAATGTGCTTTCCAAAGTGCCTCGATTTCTTCTATAGGGATACTTAAAAAAAGAGTTTCACGGCACTGAAAAATATAAAGGAGACATAATTAGGACTTCGAATATTATTAAATGTTGAGCAGTGTTTCATAGAGAGAGTGAATCTTTGTATTATTTTTCAGCATATTTGAATTATGAAAGAATCACCCATCCTCGAGATTATTCAAAAAACAGACTGTATTTTTCAAAAATGAATGAATCCACGAATGCTCATCAAGAAACAAGAACAGAATGTTCACCAGAATTTTGGAATTTTCAAATTCAACTGATTTATTTGACCCATATATTTGAATGGAATTATAACGTTTGTCTTCTGTTACTTTCGTCACTAAGTTACGCTTCTTATCATTCAACTAAAATCAAGTCAATAACTAAAATCAGGAACACAAGAAATGGATAAGTGTCAGGCATAATGAAATTCCAAAGCAATTCAATATCCTTCAACATATTCGACATTTCATCCGATTTCTTTCCATTACACCGCATGCCACTGTTGTTGTGGAGCCTGAATTGACTAGAATAACATACCAGAAACTGCAAATTGACATCATGAGCTCGAAAGAAAACACCTTGTAATCCGCTTATCGATTTTCCGCCAGTGGAGTATCCCTTTATTGAGTTCAACAGTAACATGGAAAAGCTTGTTACAGTGTACATCGACAGAGACACCATTTTGAATCAATTCCCTAAAAAACTCGGACGCGTCAGCAAAACCACCATATTTGGCCACGAGTGACACTTCGCGTTGGAAAATTTACGATATCATCTCTAAAAGTAGAAAAATACCACAGTAATTACCGAAATGTTGGGCGACACCGGAATATTTGACGTGAGTGGAGTGCTTTATTAGGTTTCGAGTACGTTGTATTTTTTATTATGACGTATGAGCGTGGTTAAATTTTGAAACCTTTAATTTGCATTTGAATCAAGGGGTTCATAAACTGAGTTCATTTCAATGGAGGATATCATATATAAGAAAATCAAATATTGACTGTGATAAACCTTACAATAATTGTGATTTTAATTATATTGGTAGAACATCTAGAACATTATCGAGTATGATTACTTCCAATGACAGTGATGTACGATTGAAATACAATTCCTGTACACTAACACAACATTTTCTCAAAAAAGAATTTTAAAATAAATTTGATGCAATGAAAGTTTTGAACTAAAAAAAATGAAAAAATTCAACAAAAACCTGAAGAGTATGAATATAAAATCAGATTCTGAAAATCTTGGTAACTAATTTTTAGTATTATTAGCAAGAGATAGATCAACGTTGTTAATATATCAAAAGTAAAATGAGAGAAACAAGTTTTTCATTGAGATCTTCAATTTATTGATCATAGTGGGACAAATCTTCCGAAATATTAATATATTCCAAAGTATGAACAACTTTTAATATTGAAGTGTCAACTTGACATTGTCAAGTTATGTCTCTTAAAATGTACTGAACACCTCAAGTAGGTCGAGAGTTTTTGAAAAAATATTCCACATGGGGAACGGGTCCAAGTGATTACACCAAAGATATTCTATGCATCTTGTTTTCTTCAACATATTTGATTTTGAACGTGACATTACCGATGTCTGATGTCCGAAAGTTTTACATCTCTAACTTCTTCCTATAATTATTCGAATATGAATGCTCGACAAATTGTATAGTATTGTTTTTCAAAAGCGTAACTGACTGATAGTCTCGTTCTGGAATCCCAGCAAAGATAACGTCGAAATTTCAGAATCCAATGTGTTTTAACAGTGCTACCAAACCTTAAAAATTTGATTCAGTTGATTGGTTTCAGAAAGTTTTTGACGAGTTATATGTCACAGTAGAAGTAAACCTAATATATAACTAGGTAACTTCATGAACTCGTAAAATGAAAACTTCAAGTTGAAGAATGTATACACGTGCTATAAAGACACCCTCCGAAATAGGTCTCAGTGTCTCATAAAATAACTTCAAAGCCCTGGCTTCGATAAATATCAACAAAAAAATAACGTTTTCCCGAATTTTCCTCATTTCCTGTTCACATTATATTTTCCAGAACAATTCACCGAACGACCTGCCTATAAAGAATTCATTCGACTTCTTGTACTCTTCCATTTATGTAATGGAATTTCAGTAAGAAGAGGTAGTTGGCCTGAAATATTTTATTGGTCATTTCGATGGAAAGATCGCCACTGGAAATTTCAAAAAGCTCGTTAGAACAATGGCCTTATCTGAAGTTCTATCGACCTATATGATCGGACTTTTATTGGAGCTGAGCGTCGTTTGAATAAGGTCTGCTTAGAAAAAGAAATGGAGAAAATTCTGAAAATAATTCGGACTATTGTTGTTGCATTGAAATCCGAACCAATTCTTGAAACCATGCGATATCAAAATGGTATGAATGGTTGTTTTCAAAGATGATACGACTGACAACAATTTTAAGATTTAAAAAATTCTCTTTAATATTTCTCTAAGGATATCGAAGGAGAGGAAAAATATTAGATATGAAGGACTAATGAATATCGAGTTCTGAATTGAGTTTGATATTCAACGTGCTCAACTCAGTCAGATGGAACGTTTCACCTTCCTTTCTACACAATAAAAAACTGAACAATCATAAATACAAAATTTATTGAAAAATAATTATTTGTAATATAAAATATTTTCCGGATCTTCCAAAATTTCATTAAGACAATTATGATGAGTGAATGAACGGACAGAATGGTTTGAAATGATAATAATAATCATAACTTTGAAATCAAATTCAAGCATGAATAGTTTTCTTGAAAATATATGAAGAAGATCATTCGTATATTGCCTCACTCAAGTAATACATAATTTTCATGAAAAATGGGAGCTCAAGCTATTAAGTGAAAGATATTGGGTGTTGAACGAACTCATATTATGAAATAAATCATAACGTTATTTTCGAACCACCAGATATAAACTCTAATAACCCTATTTCTTTCATGCAATTCATTAGTTCGGACTTCTAATATAATATGAAATGATATGAAATTCCTTAAATAATCAATAAAATTCAATAGATTAGTTGAAAAGTAACAAGTACATTGAGCAAAAAAACTGGAATTACGATTAAACGAAATACAAGCAACAACTGAAAATTGAACAATTGATAAGAAAAAAAAATCAAACCAAAAGATTTCAGGCCAATTTACTACGTGACGTTGTGATTGTTTTTCACTTTAGCATTCCCACGTGGACATTCGGTCCAACCCGGCCTCCAACCAGCGTGAATGAGAGCACTGTTTATTTAAAAACACTCAAACGGTATTTATTAACCCTATATTTAATCTAGTTCATGCTTGCACGTCCGCCCACCACCATGTCAGAAACGAAACTGGTTTCGGACACTTGTTTGAACCAGAACTCTCTTGACGAGACCAGTGTGCCACCTATCGTATATATGAAGAGATGAAGACGAGAAAATACTATTGATCATGTCCATTTTGTTATGTAGCAACTCCTTATAGTCAGTTCAAATGTTATCTACCCGCAATCAACAATTATTCAGATCAAATAAATGAAAAAACATCCTAGCAAATAGCCCAAACAAATACACACATGAATGCGCATGAGCAACGAGAACAGTTCTCAACAGTTCAACTTCAAGAGCAAGAACGATTCGGGACGGCTTGAGACAGTTTGGGATCATTTCGCAGTCGAAACCAGGACAGAGGATTCATCAGTCCGAAATCATCCTCAATAAACCAGAATGCTCTATATCAACTGCGCATGATCCTGACGTCCTAGAACCTGAATTTCGTAGAACCAGAAGAAACCTATTTGTATATTTGAATGTTTATTGATAAGAAGACAGACCTAGGGGAATCCCCTGTTGCATGCAACCAGTGTCGCCAACCCTACGAAACTAAAGGCCAGTATACACCATCCATCTTGCTGTCTGTCCGCGACCGTGCATCGCCGTCATGCCCGATTGTGCTCTAGGCACCATCGTGCAAAGCATCCAGCACAGTTTGAAGGACGCAGTGTAACCATATTTTATTTTTGCAATCCACTAAAATATGATGTGAAATTTTAGTGATGTCAATAGTAATATATTATATCCTAACAACTTTTGTGTCTGGTGTGTTATTTTTTGTTTAACCATCTTTCAAATTTTCGCCACCGATGCTGCGCCGCCCTGAATTTAACCGCCCCTCATTTCTGCCAGCCAGGGCAATTGTCCGGTTTGCCTCAACCTAGATCGGGCGCTGCTGCGAGGTAAAAAAAAGCGTGAGAACAATTAAGAGCATTAGAGCGACTAGAAGCATAATAATAACCGAAAACATACAAACTACAAAAAAATTAAAACAGGAATATATCGAATGAATTGAACGCAATAGAACACCACTGTCAAAGGGCCCTTACTCATCCAAACCAGCGGGGCCGAAAACCCAGTCTTTACTAATTCACAATTCATTACAATATCATTATAAACTTGAGTTAACAATTCTAAGTAAATATCAGATATTTCATATGTACATATGTACATTCATTTTACCAGAAAGAAATACATCAGAGTTTCACAAATCAGAATATGTGTATTTGAAGAAGTTTGCCCAGTTTGGGAAGATCGTCACGATTCCAGTTTTCTGTTTTGGCCAACTGTTAGCTTGCCTCTCACTCATCCCGTTTGTCCCTCACCACACTCTCTACCCATTCATTTGCAACACGTATCTATTCATTTTTCCTTCTATTTCTATCTCTCAACTGCATTCCTCCTTTTTTTTATTCCAGCCGTTCTTTCCATTCTCACCACCCAACTCTCCGTCCATACACCTCTCTCAATCACATGTTCTGTCGTTTCAGGCTCCCCCCATCCACATAGTCAGGGCACTTCCAGTGCCAGGTTGAATCTGGCCAGGTAACTCGGAAAATCACCATACCTCGTAAACAGTTGAACTGCCTTCCTCGACAGATCCAGTGGAGCAGTCACACAGTCATGTCGTTATCTTTTTCCCGCTGACATTCTTCCGTGATTCATTCCTTTATCCTCTTTTTCTCTTCGCTCTTACTACTCATTTTTCATACATTCCATGTATTGCTATCCTTCCTTGTGCCTTTTGTGGCCTCCTCGTGGGCCTTTTTATTTCCAAGATTGTCATTATGATGTCCCTTTCGCCAAATAATTTTGATTCGTGCTCCCCATTCAAGCCTTGCTTCAACCATTCTCTGAAGCACAGACACCCTTTTATTTCTCACTCGTGCCGCTTTCATCCTTTCCACTGCCACGATGGAGTCAGTAATCACTCTAATGTTCTCATTCATACCCCACATATCTAACACTCTCTCTCTCTCTCTCTATCGCAATCAGTTCGGCTTCGTTCACGCTGCTCTGTGCAAGAATCCTTTCATCCTCTAGAATCAATTCACCCCCATTCCTTTCATACGCCCTACCTATGCCCATTCTTTCCACGTCCACTCCCGCTCCGGCATTCACATACACCTCAGTCATCCCCTCGTCCTGCATCTCCACCTGTAACCTGCCTTGCATCCAAGGGAGTATCTAGTCTGTACCGTTCATTCTGTCTTCAGTCCTCCTTCCACCATTCATTCTCCACTCATGGTATCTGGCCCCGGTTTCAACCTGAAGTGAGGCTATACCTGACAACGAGGACAGTTAAAAATTGAAAACTCGACAAAATTGACGTCGTCGAGGAACTTGGAGTACCTTGAAAATTCAGAGGTTTATTTTACGCGGGGAGGAGATATTATGGTCTTTGCCATGACTGGCTGCATTGTAACACATAGGCTGAGGTGGCTACTACTGGATACTGCTGAAGTATCTAGTCTAGTTAAAGGAGTGTAAAAAAGCCTAGAGTTTCCTTGATGGTTTCAGGAAATTGGATTTCGATCAGGAGTTAGGAGGTTTGATGCAATTAACCCTTTTTATTTTGTTATTGATCAGATTGATAAACATTTCTATTCAGGAAACAGATGAGAAGCATAGAACATTTAGTATTTTTTTCGAATCTTTGACTCTCTGAAACAGAAAGGTGAACCTTATTCAGTGTTTTATTGGAGTGCCTCCTGCGTAAGTTCAAATGAGTTAATTTACAGTGACGAGTATTGAAAAATGAGTACAAAGTTTCTGTAATTTACTGTAGATGACGTCCAAATCATATGCTTTAATTTGGAAACCCTTTTTCAAACTAATCATTTCCAGCTGGATAATACTACCCTTTTCTTACTAAAATAAGAAAATGGCGAAAGTAAGTCATACGATTCCTTACAGTTTTCATTGTCTTCAACTCTTTTTTTTGCCTTCATAGTACCTAATAAGGTACAACTATATGCATGTTATAGGTTCTCCTTATTGATAATGGCTATTTATATAAATATCACTGTTTCAAAATGTTATATATGATTGTGAATAATTCAAATCGGATCTGCTTATTACTATCACCAAAGAGAAACACACAGAAATATCCATGCGTTTGAGTTAGTTTTCGAAAAGTAATAATATTTTCTCTATAAACATTCATCGAACGGTAATGCAGGGATTTGCGTGGGCATGGTGAAGCTGCAAATGAAACTGGAATAAACAATTCTACCTAAAAATAAAAGTTAGCATCAGAATAACCCACATGCAATATTCCTTTGAATCATCTCGCACAGCACTAGCACGAAGTCGAAAATCTTCAAAAGTCGATAAGACTTTCGCAACAGTAGTATAATGAGTCAAATTTACTTTCTCACTGTCTGACTACCACTTCCACTTATAGTGAGAAAGTATTCACTTCTTTCTCAAGGACAGAACACAAGCACTACAGGAAATCCTTAAAGCGCTCTAAGAGCGGTGGCTGTACAAAAGGAGCAATTCACGTTGGATTTGAATGGCTGGAGATTGAATTCATTTGAAAAAATGTTTTCAGTAAGTTCATTTTACATGAACGCAGTTCTCCAAATGAAAGAGTTCTTGAGCAGTGAAGCTTGAGGTGTACTGAGTTAACCTCAAAACGATAAGCAGCCACTGTACGTCGCGTATTTCTGATATGTACAGGTCTTAGTGGAAAATATTTATAGAAGAGAGACAAATCTTCAATCTTTCTTTGTTCCAGACTATCACGGTTGCAAGTGATGTTCGAGTCTTCAATCAGGGGAGTGGCTGTTTTCTGGATGGAATCCAGCAGCTTCAGAGTGTGCTTAAGCGCGGAGCTCCATACATGGAAACAATACTCCAAAAAGTCTGATCTGAACTTTATAAAGCATCTAATGTTGTTGAAGAGTATACAGGTTTCTGGTTTCGAACAGAGTTCTAAGCTTTTGAGAAGCAGTCTTTGCAATTGCAGCGACATAATTTTGTCAAGACATATTGGTGTCCATTTTGAATCCCAACAAACACATCGAAACAGAATTGCCTGTCCTGACATTATATCCGGTTTGGGGAGATTTATCTTTCTGGAGAAAACCGATGCATGGGCTTTTGTGGCATTGAATTCAACCTAGCAACTTCCACCCTTCACCTCTAGATCCTTATTGAGATATACTACCTTCTGCTGCCAGTGAAGATGTGCTGCCAATGTCCTGGAATCCAAATGGAATGACGAGACAAGCGTGCCGTCGTCAGAAAAGCAATATATTGGATTCTTGTTTTTTGCAGTAAGTCGTTGATATACGATAAAAAGAGAGTTGGAAACACCAGCGTCGATGTAATATGTATTCGAGAGATATCTATTGACGACCACTTGCAGGGAACGTTTTTTCAGGAAACTGGAGAGCCATACACAAAAATTATCCGACGAGCCATATCATCAACGTTTCTTGAGCAAATCCTCATGTCACATATGTCTTTGTTTCCAAAAGCCATATTGATGATCGCTCAAGATATTGAAGCTTTCCAAATATATATATAAAGCAAAGCGACGAGTCTATAGTTGTTTGGAAGATTTTTCTGTCTCTTTCTGGGAAAATGCTGAACGCGAGCAATCTTCCAACAAGAAGTAGAAAATAACAATACAATTCAAGTTGATTTGTGATCATATTTTCAACATAGCAGTTATGTTGTATAAAACCATCAACAATTAAATAAATCTCAGTTGAACACTTTCACTTTATATAGTCATGATGAAAAGGGGGATATGGGAAGGAATGTCGGTAGTTTAACGGTGTAATGGGATGGGGTTAAGTGAAATATTTCTCTGGAGAGAGAAAGCAGAGGCTGATGGTTAATCATCGTCGAGCGCCGTGCTTGTTAATTGATTGTGAGTAATGTCCATCAGAATTAATTCCTTGATCCGTCATCGCCAACGAAATCTATTTTTGAAGGCCAATTTTGAACTCTGGAAAATTAAAATTCATTATGGCCTTGGTTTTTATTTGTTTTTTCAATAATATTTCACAATTTGAAAAAAATTGTGAAAGGAAGGTTTGGTCGAAGGTTAAGTGCGCTATTCATCAGCATTTTATTGAATTATATAATATTAGCAATCAAAATTACTAAGGATTTCACAAATAATGTTTTCTGGACCAAACCCTGTCTCCGTCGTCAAAACCAAAGAGATTAAATATAACTAGCAATGTTTCTTCTTTGATTTCATTTGTTTCCCAGATTCCGAAAGAGTTTTTTCAATGTGAAGTATGTTAATGTTGATTATTTGAAATGCTCGACGAAACACAGCTTATCAACTGGTATTAGACGGTTATAAGTTTGCCACTTCCATTTCACACACATTTTAATCTCTAGAAGCGTTTTGCATAGTAGCTTCTTTGGTGTAAATGGACTAGATTTTATATAAACAAAAATATTAGGTATCAAACTCAAGTGGTTATTAGTGAAAGCGATCACGGGTAAAATTTACAAAACCAATTTCACTTTCAAATAATTTTTCCTAACTTATTTTACAAAAATTGATTACTTGATTTGAAAAGTGATTTGAAACATCTCAAATTCAGAGTATGATCGTATATTTTTCAACAAAACATGTGTTTCATGATACAATTATTCATTACAATGAATCCATGAAATGAAAAAGGAATATTAATGATCAATTCATTATAGAAATAAACTACATTATTGTACTTTGAACCACTTGATTGATAGTGTATAACAAAAATCAATACAATACAGTATTTCTGTATAATGAACATTTTTGGTTGAATACTTAGTCAGAAGAGACTAGATAAATCAGATCTCATTATTCAAAACGGATGAAAATGAAACTGAAATCTATTTTAAAAAAATCTGTTTTTCCGTTAATCAGCTGTCGCCCCCATACTAACGACAACTCTCAGGAGTT
>WOGO01000114.1:10720-30985 GCA_015342085.1 Leptinotarsa defecta
ACTTGTGCGAGCTAAGGACTAACGAGGTCTTACCTTTTAACGTGTGATTCCTAACACGGTTGCAGAATCATTCCAGCTTCAACCATATGAATTCTCTCGAGAAAAATATCTGGTCGAGGCGGGATTCGAACCCACGGTGTCACGAAATATATACGTTATACATACTGAATCAATTGGTTTCTTAGGATAACGTCAATAAATTGTTTAAATGAGTTACAAACATTTGCCACAATGTTAATGTATTCTGTCCGTTAGGAAAACCTGACTAACATACTTCAATATGTTCAAAATATGTTTCTCCGTTAACCAACTGTCGCACCCCTACGAACCACAACCCTCCGAAGTCGAAAATTGTGCGAGCTAAGGACTAACGAGATCTCACCTTTTCAACGTGTGATTCCTAATACGTGTTGGACAATAGCAAGTGAAAATCATTCATACTGCCTGCGGTCAATTGAGTGAGTGAACAATGTACGCACGTCGAACCGACTGGCTATCGACCGACCAATACATACCTTGTTTCACTGAAATGTAGATCATCTCATCGAAGACTGAGGAAAACAAGCTATCTTTAATTAATATGACACTTATGACAGATGGATCGTGGGGAGGGATGTTGTACTAACACTTTCTACTTTTTCCTGATGGAAATAAATGTATTTATCGACTGAGCAGTCTTGAAATGCACGCGAAACAAATTGTTCTTTTTTTGTTAAATCTTTATGTACCTGAATATCATACTTTTTCATGTACCCTATCTATCTATAGTGCTTTGGAATGTTCTAGTAGATACTTTCAGATGTTATTCACTATTCGAATATTTTCCACAAAGGAATTGTCACTTTATTCGTTTTGCTGAACCACTCATGACTTACCTGCAGAATTTGTTTGCGAAGATAAAAACTCACATCTGTTGAATGAATTATGGCGCTTCATGTGTAGGAATCACAAGTTAAAAGGTAAGACATCGTTAGTCCTTAGCTCACAGAAGTTTCTCAACTTCTGAGAAGTGTTGTTCGTATGGAGGCGACAGCTGATGAACGAAAAAACAGATTTTAAATAGATTTTTAAACAGATTTTCACGAATGAACGAAGATAAGTTGCACGTGGTTGTGAAATGAATGTCGATACAAAATATCGAGTAAAATAACAAACCGAAAAGATAATACCCAACAAGTAACAGCAATATCCACTTTCGACACTAGACAATGTAATTTTTTTCTATAGACACATCACAAATTATTATTATATCTTAAACGATTAATGGAGCTGAAAAAATATTTTTACACGTTGAATTTCAGCAACTTAATTCAGTTATTTTGTTCTTTTTGCGCCAATACGAAAAACAATGAAAGATTCATGAATATTGACCCGAATCAATTGAATTGGGTAAAACGACAGACTTCAGTATGAGGCAGTAAAATGGAATATAAAATTTACTTCGGACCACTACCCTTTCCCGTTCTGTTCTGCTTCACCCTAATTCAATAACATAGACACTGGTTTCTGGAAGTTGGCGTTATTTGTTCAAAAAATCGATGATGGAGTCATTTTGCCAACGAAAAAATACTTATCAGCATTATTTATTCAAAAAATGTTTATAGAATCATTTTGCTAACGAAAAAATACTTCTCTGCGATTCTAGGCACAAGGATAGACAACGGGAGTTCGTTCTGAACTTATTCGAAGTCAAGTCACACAACCTCAAAATAATTAACTAGTTTCAACAGATGTCGATGAAAAGTTTTGGTATTGTTCGGATTAAAAAAGTTTACCATTTAAAACAAAGAAATTGCAACTTATTTCAAAAAGTGATACAATGATTGTTCATTTATGTTTTGAACTTATTCCTTTCCTTCAGAAAGTGCATTATTCGTGAAATCATTCACACGGTTCAATCCACGCAATTTAAATAGCAACATTAAGATTCATCAAGATATGAGCTTTATTTTCTCGCAAGTGGAAATTATCACGCTTATACAACCATTTGTATTTTCTAGGGCAATTTCTAGTGAAATAATAGAACAAAAACTGGAAACGTCATTTTCAGTAAATGTAGAAAATTGTATTGAAATAACTAATAGAAAATTGAAATGTTTTCCAAATATGCCCTTCTCAGTGGAAATGTTTCTTAAAATGAGGAATAACGAAGGAATTGTGTCTCGAAATGAGTAGAAAAAATTCCAGGTGCACCCTTGCGTCCCCGCTGAAAGGAGGCGGTGGGGAACGCCCCCCGCGATGTTATCAGGTTGACTCTCACCCAAAAGTATAGACTTACCAGGACAGAATGTCTACAGGAAGTTTTCGATGCCAGTTTTTTCATGAACTCACAAACGGTCATTTACATGTCGCTCATGAAAAATATCGAGAGCTTAATAAATCAACCCACCGTGATGGCGGGGTTGATTATGATAAACTCTTAACTGCCCTGATATTACTAGTCAGCGGACTTTTCGAAAGGAACCACTTGAAGTGTTTGTAAGTAAGCCTCCGGATCAAATCCCTAATCGGCTTGACCTTCGCTATGTCTCGTAAACGTTTCAATGATATGTATCGATCATTATCAGTCACGATACGAAGCACCTTATTCTGCATCGTCTCGAGTCTCCGCAACGGAGCCCTCTTTAGGCTGCAGGACACAGGACAAGCGTACAACATAGCTGGCCTGATAATTTGTTTATATATCAGGACCTTGTTGTCAACACTCAGTTTGGAATTTTGTGCAATGACAGGGAAGTTGCGTTCAATCGCCGTTTCCGCTCTCAGAATTGCCAGACTCAAGTGCTTATGAAAATTCAAGCGCTTGTCCAGGATAACTCCCAGATACTTCGCAGTTTTCTGTTCCTCCACACACTTTCCTTAAATCGTCAATTTCCTGAAGATCTTCACGTCGGAGAATTTCTTCATGAAATTGACAAGTTCAGTCTTTGACGGATTTAGCCTTATCTTATTCCTCTCCATGTACGGTACAACTAATCGATCCAGGTGAATGTGTATTTGGCGTGATGCCACCTCACTAGAGTAAGAATGGACATATATATGACAGTATCATCTGCATATATGCCTACATTCGTTTCTGCGAGTATTGGAAAGTCATATGTGTACAGAGAGTATAGGTGTGGGGATAAACAGGACCCCTGTGGTACACCTGCTTCCATTGAAAAATCCATAGAGATATTCTTACCCTAAATTTCCGGTTGGCCAGATAATAATCCAAGATTCACATCATGTATACAGGCATGTGTGCGGTCCACATTCTTCTTCTGATGAAAGGCCTCTTTTATTCCGTGAACTAGTCGAACAAGTTGCGAGGTCGTGTTACGACCCTGCCTGAATCCAAACTGTTCCTCCGGAACAAGATTCAGCCTTTTCTCCAGACGGAGACGAAGAAGTCTGCTCAATAGAATCTTGTCCGCAATCTTGGCGACCGAGCTAAGTAGCGAAATCGGTCGGTAGCTCTCTTTGGTTCTTCGGTTTTCCCGACTTATGATTGAGTATCACCTCCACGCACTTCAGGCAGTCTGGGTAATGTTGCAATCTGATTATCCCGTTGATGATATGTACCATTCGCATAAGATCTTTGCGCGGCAGAATCCGGAGTAGAATTGTTCCAATGCCATCGCTGCCAGGTGCCTTGTATAGTGGCATGCGTTTTACAGTGTCTCTCATCTCCTCAAAGTCGGTGAGGATTTTAGCAAGATCTTCACCGTTCAGGTGTGGCGGAGGCATTGAACGCACCCTCCTCGTCATCTCGGTGATGTTTCTATGCTCTTTGGTGCTGTCTGACGTTGTTCGGTGAACATTATAGAAATATTCGACGAACACTCTGGCCTTCTGAATGTCGGTTACCCAACTTTCATCACCTCTCTCTATGGTAGGCATGGGCTCGTATCTGTTGTCGAGACGTCGTGCCACAGAGAGTTGTCCTGAACGTTAAGTCTCTTCATTTTCTTCCTCCACTGAGCATTGGTGAACTCATTCATTCGTTGATCGACCCTGAGCATGAGCTCTTTGTATCGAGGGTATCTGGTATTTTGCTACATTTTTCTGGCGCTGTGTTTCTCGCGAATAAGGTACATAATGTTCTGTGGAAGAAGATTCCTGTGACTTTCAATCACAATCAATCTTGTGGACTAATCTCTCGTAATCTGAATGTTTTTAGTAAACGTTTCACTTATCTCGTTCAGATTTTCGATGGTAATTTGGCTGAGAGGGCTATACAAATCTCTTCCTCGAGTTGGACAAATGTGTAAGCTGACAAGTCTTATTAGTTCATGTAGAAGATACGTTGATGTTTCAAACTAACTCATTCGATAGATTAAATCAGCTAGTCGAATAAAACATCTTTTTTATCTAAATGGGGATATTCAAAATCGTCATCTGATTTTCTTATACCGTAAGAATAACTTATACATGCATTTTTTGAATCCTATACTCATATTTCGCTAATTATGATGTCCATTATATTCCAGAGCAGAAAGAAGGTTTTGACATGATTGGGGTTTCACACAGCGATCCTTTTTCCATTTATTTTTTATATTGAAGTTGGGATAGACAGAAATTTCATCGCTTTTGTTACCAAATATACAATAACATTTTCATTGAGCATCAACTCATGGGATTTTGATACCAAAAAAGTCATTCTGAGATTTCAAATCTCATAGTCATCTTAATTCTCATTCAAGCTAGAAAAGTTTCAGTTGAGAATACGAAATATCAAAGTTCCGTCTACATATTATTGAAACTTAGAATTTTTCAAATAGGAGGCGAAATCAGCAGTGTATATGGTTAGTAATACTGGACCCATTATACTCCCTTCGCGAACTCCTCTGGATACCATTTCAAAGCAGACACTTCACTTTCAACAAGACCACTTTAAGTACCTACGGATACCAATATAATTTTTTGAAGATACCGACTGACATATAATCCAAACCAAATTACATATTTCAAATCTATTATCAATATGTGTTTCAACAGTGTTCAATGAGATGGAAACGTGATCAGTTACTTGATGATGTTGTTTTGGGTATATTTTATTATACGAAACATAGTTTCTCTATTGATTTGATACTAGTGTATCAATAAAATTTTATAAATGGTTGGAAGTATATTGATCGGCCTAAACTGTGAAATGATATGAGAATTTTTGATTTTTGGAATAGGTAGGATATTGATATCCTTTCAGACTTTTGGAAAGCATCCTGGTTTGAAACAATTATTATCAATTATGTGAACTGAATAGAGAGTTGAAGCCGGAAAAATGAAAGATAGAATTTTCAACTCTATTTCATGCAATCCTTCAGTGGAGACTCAATCTCAAAAAAGTGAAAAAGTATCTACTAAAATCAGGAACATTTACTGAGAATTTTATTTGGTATATTCGTGGTAAATATTCATCTGAATTCGATCAAATCATCAGGAGAATAGAGGGATTTTGAACAATTCTTCAACTGTCGAAAATCATCAAATATACAGGTGGGGCACCGAAAACGAAACAGATCGAATATCTTCAAAACACATGTGCTCTGAAAAAAAAAACAGAAACACGTCGATTTTTAATCCAAAGGGGACACCTATCATAACCTCAACTGAATATTACTGGAGTTTTTTCCCAACACCAAATCGTTATTTTTAACACGTGTTTCTACCACCAAGTGATCATCTTCAAAGAGAAATACGAAACAGTTGTTTTTCCTGCAATAGACCGCCAAAATGAAAAGTTAAGTAGCGAACACTCACATGTCTGAATTCAGTTATCACCCGAAGACGATTGTGGATACTAACAATCGAAACGTCGTAACTTAACTTGGTTTGGAATCTTTCAATTTTCATTTTTATTTTTCATTTTTGTTTATAATATTTTTTTAATTTTCAGCTTTCACCAATATTTCAATTTTTTATTTTCTGGTTGTAGCTTTTATGTTATTTCCTTGTAGTTTCAGTTTTCGTTTTAATAAAATTGTTATTTTCGGTAATTTTTTTTCAGGGATTTCAAATCAATTTACATTATATTAGACAATGGAAGTCCGAACAGATGAAATATACCTTTTTAATGCTGCGTCACACTCAGTACTTTTTTTAATCAAATTGTATATGAGTGACCAAGGGGTGGGGAGAGATTTAAAATTGACGTGTTTTTGTATTATGTTCACGACACATGTGTTTTGAAGAATTCGTTTTCAGTGTCTGGTTAAATCGAACCATAATTACAAATTTCGTCCGCCATTTTGGAGCCACCATCTTGATTTTCTGCATTGAAAAACAATTCATAATTTCCGACCCTGAAAATCACCACTTATCAATTTTGAATCAAATCGGACCATAACTGCAAATCTTGTACGTCATTGTGAAGCCGCCATCTTGTTTTTTCCATAGAAAAACTCCATAATGCATTGTTACCAAATTTATGTCAAATCAGCTTGCGAATGAAGTATCATAATTTGGAATACGGAACTATTTTTTCCCGCAAGAAGGCGCCAAAATTGAAAGTTAGGTAGCTGAAATTGACATGGCTAAATTCTTTATGAAATTATCTTTTCAACGATGTGTCACACTACTTTCACTATTCAAATTGTTTGGGTGATAGTCAGCGAGGGTTGGGGAAAGAGGTATGACAGTTTAGCTTATGATAGGAAGCGATGTCCCCCTTGGATTAAAAATCGACATGTTTCTGCATTTTTTGATAAGAACCAAAAAATTTTAAACATCATGTTTTAGCCGAGGTGTTCTTAGTTTTAGGTGTCCAGAAAACAAGAAAACCGCAATACTACCGATGAAGCAACGTTAGCAAACCGCGTCTAGAATAAAAATTGTTTTTGTGAAAATTGCTTAATTATTATAACGGATATTGATCTTCATCAAGTAATAGGTCAGTGTATTCATTATATAACAATGGCTCAGAAATCGCCAACATTTATGAATATATATCTCGATTATCGAATGGAAATATAAACATGTAGTATATCAAACGTAGGAGCACTAGTGGAAATGAGTGAAAATCATCAACAAGTAAGTACATATAAAAGCATAACCGAAAACACCAGATGTGGATTATATCAACTATTAATTAATGAACAGGAAATTTTGTGAATATTCAGAATATTAATTTATATTGTGAAAGTCTTATAATACATTCTCTATTCATTTTTTTGAACGATACAAGATACTGTGTTTTTAGGCAAATAGTAAATAAGTGATAACGTTATGAATGCCAGATTTTCTGTAGAAAAACTCAACTAACGAACAATTTTTTACATATTTTTAGACTTTGATTGATGCATTGAAAAATTGTGCGGTCACAAATTTTTCTTTATGAACACCGTCATCAAATTTCCGTATGTTGACAACTCACAAATAACGCTACAAACAAAAAATCTTTTATTTGAATGAAAAACTGCGTAAAAATTCAAATCAGTTTACAAATCATGAAATTATGAAACAACAAAAGTTAACTGGCGCTCCGGGCCGATTTTATTGATTCCAGTGGCGCATTTGCTTTTTCAGCTGCAGGAAAACCCGGAAAAACCTGCAGCACCACATCATCCGAAAATGGTGATCTGCCAATGTTCTCTCTTTCATAAAACATAATGTAGGGTGTCTCCAGAGATCCCAATAAATTCAGAACACCGCCAGAACACTTCGTGACACGACTATCGTCAAACTCAATCCAGTCCGTTTCGTCTTTGACCAATGCATAATAGTGACCTGATTCAACGCTACAAACTCTATCTTTTGTTATAGAAGGGGTAATAGATTTGGTGATATTTCCCACTAAAATATCTGTACTCACTACATTATTTCAAAGATATATTCATAGCACTAGGTGATGTTTAGTAGTGCTTGATTCGCCCAAAGAAGATATTTTTGAGTAAAATACATGTTGCTGTTTTTTTAAATCTTCAATGATTTTTATTCGAATGAAAATGAAAAAAATCTTCATTATCATCAGAAGACATTCAATTCGTAAAATTGATTGGTGTCACAATTTTTGATAGAAACACATTACAAGATAAAGCAATCAATTCCTCCAAAAATTGATCTCTCCTGAAAATAAACCGCATTCAATTTATATTATGTTATACAATCAGAGCTTTGGAAATGCAAAGTTTATGAAAAAAATACCAAACGCATATTGGAATATATTTTTGAATACAATGATGACACTCTCAAATGAAATCTACTCAATCAGTATGTCAGCGGTTCGACAATCCACTTATTCATTTTTGTAAGCTTTTAGTTATTATTGAGGCATTCGAAGCAACATGAGTTACTGAAAAAACATCTAAAAAATAACTAGTGGCACCGAAGTATGCACAAGTCAAATTATGTTATTGAATCAGAACTTTTGTGAATGCACAGTTCTTTTTCATGATGAGAAATTGCCCTACGTGCGGAAAATTTATGTGTTCAGGCCCTACACGCGGAGGATTTCCACAAAGCGGAACGGAATGACTTGGTTACGCAGAAGCTAATATTATTTCATTACACCATTATTTGAGTTCATGATTTTTTTTTTCATAGTATTGATCAGTCTGAAAATATTCTGTCTAAATATTATTGAAGTGGCAAACAATACTGAGAAGAGTAAAGAAGAATGATGAGAATGTTGAAGAAAACAGGAAAAAATTACAATAGAAAGTGAAAAAAAAATTATATATGAAAATTTAAAAAATTAAAAATATTACTAACAAAAAATAAAAATATAAAAATTAGAAGATTTCAAACTGAGTTATGTCACAACATTTCGATTGTTAGTATCCTCAATCGTCTTCGGGTGATAACCCGAAGACGATTGTGTGCTTTTATTAATATTTCAATTTTCATTTGTTTGGTTGTTGTTGTATGTTAATTCTTTGTAATTTCAGTTTTTTGTTTAATAAAATTGTTATTTTCGGTTAATCTTTTTAATTTTTTCAGTGTTATCAAATCAATTTATATTATATCAGACGATGGAAGTCCGAACTGATGAAATACTTCACTAAACACTTTGTTGACTTTCCATTATTTACAATAAATTTCTAATTCGTGCATTCGCTCGATGCTCGATTCATACTGACCCCGTCACCTTTCGATTATCCAACCTTTCAATGAATCATCCCCATGCGGTGGTGTCGGTACGCTGCCACATTCCGTCTCTTTTTATCAGATTCAATGGTTCTATCCCAGGGGATATCTACTGGAATGGTGGATGACCGTGTTGTGACTCTAGTTGTCCGGGCTCACTGGTGGCAGTTGTCATCTGTCGCAACCTTTTATCTTGCTCGTTGGCTGAAAATCATAAATATACAATTAGAATTTTTTATAGTTCATGACGGGGTGTGTATACTTACTGTGTCAGCAGTTTCACACAAAGGAATTTATTTTGAATGATGTACATGCCGTTTCATTGTCAACCCATCTCCAACAAGGGTTACTTTGTTTCCAACCCGTTGTGTAACTACGTATTCCCTGGGGTTGTACCTGAAAGTGAGCTGATGTGGAATCACCATATTTTGTGTAATAACCTTGTCCCCTATTTCACTTTTTTCACTTGCCGTTTTCCATCTCCTTTCCTTTTACCATTTTCTTTACTGATCAAATCATTATCCTGGGCTTCTTGGTCTATTTCTTCTCAAACGAGGTCAATTACCGAAGGAATTTTGTCTCTAATCCTCCTGTTGAATATCAATTCCAAAGGTGATTTTCCAGTTGTTCCATGGGGAGTTACATTATGCATCATGTTAAATTTCCTGATTTCACTCTTATAGTCTCGTTTATTGTTATAACTTTTCACAGCCTCTTGAGCAAGGATTTATTCATGTTTTCCACTTCTCCATTAGCTTATGGCCAATATGGTGGTGTATGTTCTAGCTGGATATTGTTTTCTTCGGAAAAATTCTGAAATTCCTTATTAGGAAACTGTCTACTATTGTCCGCTCGATTGGACTTCGGGATTTCAAGTTGACAAAATATTTTTTCTAGATGACAGCAGACGTTGTTGTTTTCAGAAACTTAACGCTTCAGTACTGTGAGAAATAATCAATAACAACCAGAACTTGTTCTTGGTAGAGATCAATGGCCAGGTATTCCCAGGGAGCATTAAGGAACATGTGACAAGTCAATGATGGAGGCTTTTCAGGTCGACTAACCAACAGACAATCCCTGCATCGTTTCACAAATTGTTCAACCTTCTTGTCAATTACGGGTCATCATACCTTGACCCTAAGTCGACGCTTCATAACCGTTTCGCCCCGGTTGCCTTCATGTGCCACATTAAGTACCTGGGCCTCTTTGACGCTGAAGATTCTATTATTTCTAAGGAGAATCGGTCCGAGAGTTGTCATTACGAAACGGAAAGGAAAAATAACTTTCTTATCCGCCGATACCCAGCTATTATCCCTCATTTTGTTCACTGCGTCTGCACACTCTGAGTCTATTAGACTCTCTGCTGTTATTTCTGTAATTGACATTGCTCTCGGGGTGCTCTGTTTGACAGTCGAGAACATATGGAGATCACTTTCTTAATCGGTCATCCCCATATCATTTACCTGACATAGTTTTGAAACGGAGACGACAATGTTTTCCTTTCCTGTTTGGTAGATTATTTTGAATCTAAAAGAATGTAGTCGTGATACCCAGCGTTCAATACGAACTGGAGGCTTCAAAGTTGATTTGAATATGTTTTTTGGTCGGTAAACAATTCAAATTCTAGACCTGTTGAAAATTGATAGAATCGTTCGACCGCCTAAACCAACGCGAGATTTTCCATTTTCGTCTGGTAGTAGCGGCGTTCCGATAGACACTTGCTTGCGAATGAAACAACTCTTGGTATGTCGCCTTCGAATTGGATAAACACTGCTCCTCAGAGTAGAAAGCCTCGTCCAAGTTTTTCTAAGTTTTCCGATATGACTGTAATGTTCCTTCGATCAGATAAATTCGGTATCCCGCCTGATGGTATCTTGTCTCGTGAATGATTCAGTTGTCGCCATTAAATCAGATATGAAGTTTCCAAAATAAGTACCCAGTCCTAGGAAGCTACGTACTTCTTTTTGACGAGGGAGGTCTGAATCGTAATATTGCTTTGATCTTTTCTTGACCGGATCTATTCCTTTATGTGATAATGTGTGTCCTAGGAAATGTAGCTGCTGAACCCGTGTGATGCATTTTGTTCTGTTCAACAAGTTTTCTGAAATGCTTCCATAATTTCATTTGAAACGAAGTCGTGTTCCTTTTCCGTATTTCCATAAAGAATACTATTATCGACTATTATCCAGATAATTAATATAATTTTCGCAATGAAATAATACATTTTCAAAAATTCTCTGAAAGATTTCAGGTGCTGATATGACCCCAAACAACAAATGTTTTCATCTGAACATTCCCGTATGTGTCATGAACGGTGTGATGGGACGACTTTCTTCATCAAGTTCGATCTGGTGGTAGGCTCATTCTGAATCCAACCGGGACAAATACTTGGCATTCCTGAGTTTTGTCATGATGAAATCGAATATCGGCAATGGGTGATTCTCTCGAGGAATCGTTCGATTTGCTCTGCGCATATGTATACACATTTTGATGTCACCGTTTGACTTGGAATTTATGACAATGGGTGACATCCATGGGCTCTGTCCTTCCACGGGCTCGATAGTGTCACGTTGTAGAGCCTCTTTTATTTCAGTTTCCACCAATGCTTCAACTGCAACAGGCATGCGCCTCAGTGGTTGTTGTACTGGCTTGATTAATCTGTCGATAGTCAGAGATACTTTTACGTTACTTATTTTTGGAAAAGATGATATATGCTCTATTTGATTCACCCCTATACCTAAGGTCAATACGCTCCGCCGTTCAGCTGCATCTTTGCTCTGGATCGATATTTCTCCTCTATTAACTCCATCCAGTGTGCCGACTGTTGTTTGAAACTGGTGTCAAATTTCAAAAAATTGTTATGATGCATACGATTTGAGATTGTTTCTCGTTTGGGAATAGATTGTCTAGACAACTGCTTTTTTGTGTGAGTGATCTCCAATCACGTCCATTAATAAATTTTGCTTTCGAACCAGAGTCTATGGAGAAGGTTATCGACACTCTTCCCACTTTGAATTCAAGTGATTCACACGTGATGATTTTTCTCTTTTCCTTTTGAATCCGTTATTGCTTCCACTAGAAGACCTTTTCCTTTGCTTAATTTTGCATTTGCTGGCGAAATGACCTATGAAGTCACATTTGTGATACCTAGAGTTCTTTGCTGGGCAAATGACACTTGTCCCAAGGTGGTTTCCTTCGCAACGGAAACATTCCTGTATCCCTTGGTCCCGTATGGATATTTTGTTGATAGACTGGGCAGGTGTATTGAGCCCACGTCCATAGCTATTATTTGCTCGTGGACTTGACAAAGGTTAATAATTTCCTCCAATGTTCTTTCCTTTTCTAAAAGTTTTTTTTCAATTCTGAGGGAGCCCAGTATTCGATTAGTTTTTCCTTGATGTTTAACTGCGTTGCTTCATCTACAGTGTTCCTGAAAGACAAATTCGTCGCTCACTGTCTCAATCGAATAAAAAATTTATTGAAGGTCTCTTCCTTTCCAGGTTTGAAGTTTTTGAAAGTATGTCTTTCGAAGGTTGAATTTTGAAGTGGTGAGAAATGGTTTGTCAGGACATCCACCAATATTTTGAACACATCATTATTTTCATCCTCATTGTGCTCAACAAATACCCCGGGTGTGTTATAAGCTACTTCTAGTAATTGAACTAAAGCCAGATGCAATATTTTGTTTCTTTTCCTAGGGCTATCCTGAATACTTCCAGAATCCAGATACAGCTGAAAAACCCATATTCACTTCTGCCATTCAGTTCTAATGGATGTTTTCCCAATAGTATCGCATAGGAATGGTCTGATTTGTGGACCAGTTACAATTCAATTTAACACTCTCCAACTTGAATTTGATTTTTTTGGGCAAGTTACAATTTAATGTATCTTCAACTTGAATTCCATACTCTGATCAATATACAATTAAATGTAATCAATATGTTGATATCCCTCCACATGGCATTATTTGGTTGATTAATAATGTACAGCAAGCACTCTACGTCTATTCTATTGCTGTATTGAATTCAGAAAATGAAGAAAAAATCTAACTTGAAGGCATTCGCTTTTCATGATTGATCTTCCAGAGTGTACACTTCATTTTCAATGTGCATGAAATAATTTCAATCAATCCAGTGAATGTACGTTTGTGTTCGTTAAACCAACAAACGTTATGCCTCTATAGAAATAACTTTCTCGCCATTCTGAAAACAAAATATTTACATACCACTTTTTGCCTTTACTTCATTGAATGGAATGAGTATTTACCTCTGTCGTCAGTTGCGCTGATACGGTGTGGAAACACCGTTATTAATTTTCCAATATTCACAATAAATACCAAATATGTGCATTCACTCGATGCTCAATTCATACTGATCCTGTCACCTTTTGGTTAGCCAACCTTTCCATGAATCATCCCTATGCAGTGGTGTCGGTACGCTGCCACAGGGATCATGAGTTTCCATGAATTATCACACTTTTTACTGTTCATAATTTGAAGTTTTGAAATAATTAAAATTTGCAAAAATAGGTGAAAATATCATTAGCATCAATTTTCATGAAAAGTTCTCTTCATTGACGATACAAATAAATACTACGTTGTATTTATAGTATCCATTCAACTATGAACAAAATTCAGCTAGACCTCTACATGATTCCATACGTTAAGCATCTTTACAGTTGTATCCAATATGAAAGAAAGTGGAATATGAAAAACTCCATATTAACTTTTCATAAAATCAACATGTGGTTGTAGATTTGGTTTATAATTGATTGAGAGTTCGACTAGTCAACAGGAAAATTCAAAACAAATTTGAACGAAGAAATTGTCCTGACTTCAATAAAATAAGTAGATTTTTCATGTTGATCGGTTTCATTGAAAATGAAATAATAATTATGTAGATGTATAATTATGTAGATGTACTGAAAGCTAAAAAATAATTCAGAAGGTCCTAGGTAGCATTCATTACACCACTTTTTCCAGCAATCTTCGGTATTAATCAGATGAAAACATAATAAAATCGATGGGCGTATCGTAGCTTGAGTGAATTTGTGAATACTACGCTGATCAATACCGTAGATTGCTGAGGAGAGTGATGTTATAACTGCTACCTAGGACCTAAAGAATAATTTTTCCAGCTTTTGGTATATTATCTACGTAATTATTACTTTTTTATTGACAAAACCGTTTTAAATAATTTCCTACTTATTTTATTTTCAAGTTTTTTTGTCAATCAATTCTTCTTATTCTATTAAGTTCATTTATCGCATTTGTTTGAAGGGGGTTGACAATGTTTCGTGGTGTATTTCATCAGTTCGGACTTCCGTCTAACATAATATTAATTGATTTGAAATCCCTGAAAAAAAATTAAAAAGTTCAACCGAAAATAACAATGTTATTAAACAAAAAACTGAAATTACAAAGAAATAACATGCAAGCAACAACCAAAAAAATGAAAAATTTAAATTAATAGATTCCAAACCAAGTTACGTGATAATTCAAAGAAGCCGCTTATATGTTGTCCTACAACACATTTAGTCAAGCTAGCGTAACATACGTAATACGTAACATATGGAAATCTCTAATCAAGCGAAAAACAACCATCTCCCGCCAAACGGTCATATCTCGCTAAAACCAATGAAGCGGAGAGAGGGAAGAAGGGTAAGGTGAAAGCACTCCAATGACCTATAAATAGTCAGATCTTGAAGAAATAAGTCCAGTTATCATCCAAAGATGATTGCGGATACTAACAATCGAAACGTCGTGACGTAACTTGGTTTGGAATCTTTTAATTTTAATTTTTAATTTTTTGTTAATAATATTTTTTAATTTTCAGCTTTTATTAATATTTCAATTTTTTATTTTTTTGGTTGTTGGCTTGTATGTTATTTCTTTGTATTGTCAGTTTTTTGTTCAATAAAATTGTTATTTTCGGTTAGTCTTTTTAATTTTTTTCAGGAACTTCAAATCAATTTATTTTATATTAGACAATGGAGGTCCGACTGATGAAATTGAAAATAACTAATTAATTTTGTTAATTATTTTCAGGTGACAATTAGTCCTCTCAATATGGAGATCTTCGATTACTTAATGACTTGGAAGAAAAAGCAAATGACCGTTGTTGGAAATGGTATTGATGGTGATTTTATATGCAAGTTTCGTTTTGTTGTCTAGTGGGTTTGGGAAAATGTGTACGTATGTGAGCGTGAAAGGGTTTTTGTATGTAAATCATAGGGATTTCATTAGTTTGGACTTCCATTGTCTAATATGTTTCTAATGTGACTTGAAATCTTTGAAAGAACAAATAAAATTAAAATCATTAGCTACAAATATCAATTATATTGAGCAATAAAAACGTGAAATGAAATTACAATAAAAATAAGCAAAAAATTAAAAAAGAAATGACTATTTATAGGTTATTAGAACACGTCGTTCACCTATCACCTCTTCCCTCTTTCTGCTTCACCGGTTTAGCGGGAGTTGACCGTTTTTCGCTTGATTATAGGTTTCCAAAAGTTGCGTATCTCTACGCTAGCTTGGTTGAAAGCGTCTTTGGACAACATACATGAGGTTCTTTGAACTTTCTCCTAAACCAGTGTTCCTCCCTGTGGATAATCTCAACTTAGGACCACTTGATGTTGTTATGATTAGTCCAAACATACTCTGCTATTCCCGATTTGCAGATTACTCCTAGCTGTGTATTAATCTTACACTCGGAAATGCAGACTTTCAATGGCCTCTCATTTTCACCGATATAGGATTTGCCGCATAAATAGTGTATTCTGTAAATGCAATTCTGGGAACCGCAGTCCGCGTTTGGTGGCTTGGTTTCCGTAAGGCTGCTATGGATAGTGTTTCCGGATACGAAGCAAGTTGTACTTGGACCCAGTTCTTCTTATCTTTTCCGACAATCCTCTGACGTAGGGAAGAGCGAGCACTGGTTGTGACGACTCTCTCTCTTGTGAGGCTGTTGATGTCTTCTAGCCAATATCTGTTCTACCATCACTTTGGAGTAACCATTCCGTTTAAGATCTTTTTTGATTAACCCTAGTTTCTTCTCGAGACCTTCCTTCATATTACAGGTCTCGAAAGAATGATCCACTAGAGTCTTGATGATTTCTCTTTTGGTAGATTGATGGTGGTTTCGGTATACAGATGTTTCCCACTTAATGTCGGTCCTCTTCACCAATACGTCTAAGAACGGCAATTCATTGTGAACTTCCTTCTCCATTGTGAAGGTGATGGAAGGTTTTACGCTGTTGATGTGCTTGATATTGCTCAATATAATCGATATATGTAGCTATTCATTTCAATTCCATTTGTTTTTTCCGAGATTTCAAATCACATTAGAATCATATTAGATAATGGAAGTCCAAACTAATAGGTAGATAGATAATTTATTGGTGTTTTATATATTCATCAGCATTTACACAAGTCAATACATTCATATTAATGAAATTACCACATGTCAGGCATCTATTAACATTTACATAAACAATAAATGCTTACAATTCAAAGAACAAGGTTTTTTATAAAAAAAAATATTTATATCTTATACAGTACATCTGAGTTATGTCGACGAGCACATTTAAAAACAAAGCAATAAAGTTTAAAATTGGGTATTATAAAATAACGACAAATGTCTATATGGTTAAAGATCTTATAGGTATCACAGTGCAGAAATTCTTCTGTGCTGAAGGCGTTTTTTATTGAAAAATATTTTATCCTTATTTTGAATATGTTATTAGGTAGAGATCTCATTTTTTGTGGTAATTTATTCTAAAGTTTCACAGCCCAAAAATTTGGTCCATTTTGACATCCTTTTAAGCAGCAGTAGTTTGTACTCGAATCATTATTATGCCTAGTGTTGTGGTCATGCACATTTTCAAAACTTTCATATTGAGATATATTATTTTTTATGTATATTAAATTTTCGAATTTGTCAACCACCATTAAACAAATCATTGGGATATTATACAGTGTGTCAAACTTTTAATGGACACTCTTATATCTCATTTTTTTAATGTGATTCTGGCCAGCTTTGGCCAATAAAAAATACTGGTTGTGCATTGACGTACTGTTTTACAGAGGGTAGGACTTCTGCAATACATGTGTAATCCAAAATACATTTCAAATCCCGATTAAGCTTTAAAAAAATGTTTAGGCCAGTCAATGAAGCTTGAAATTGACTATAATTGCAAACAATCTGAAACTTTCGATTTACGTGTTTGTTTAGACAAAAGTGAATTATAAAAAATTGCTTGTCAGTGTGACATACGGTGCATTGTTCAAACGCCATAACAACAATACGTTATTAACAATATTGTAAAACTACTTAGCTAAAACTGCGACTTTTTAGAAATCATCTGGCCTTTTCAATCTTGTTTGCATATTGTTTCATTCATTAAAGGCCACCAAATGAAAAATATTGTCATAAATCATTGTATGTTTTCAGTTAAAAATGTGCTGATTATAATAATCACCCCAGGCATCTAAGGAATGATTGACCAAATTTATATCTTTTGAACTCCCAAGAAAATCATTGATTTTCACGAATATAACTGTCTATAATTCAAAATAAAAATTTTTCAATTGTAAAATTTGCATAAAATACTAAAACTGTATGCAAACCTTAATATCATTTGACAATGTTCGATAAAATATTTGCATATTTAAGCATTTTCATTTCAGTAACTGAAACTTATGATGCACTGTTTGGAACCTTTGGTGTAGTAATGAATATTACTGGAATTTATTTTGTTTGGTTAGGATACTCAGACTATTCGCTCCGTCTGAAGTGACCTGCCCGGTACTGATGATGGGACAATACCCCGCAACCAGTCTACCGGTTGGTCGTACTGACCAAGTGAAATTAATTTCTGCTTTTCATATGCAGGAAGTAACTTGAGGCGAATCTTCCAAATCTACAAGTGTGTTCCAATAACTGTAAATCTATTGCGGCAGTTGTATCGCCAACAGCATATACAGGAATAACTTCAGTGAAAAATCCTGCACTGACACCTGTCGGATATAATCTAACGCCCTTCGTGGTATTAGCCAGGGGAGTAGTTGTTTTCTGATAGGTGTCAGCCCATTAACCTACAGTGTAGGGACTTGAGACTGGCCTGAACGAATTGTTCTTTTAAATGATTTGATTTATAGCCAGTCTTCAAGTATGCTCACTGACTATATGTGAAAAAACATATTACTGACTGATGAGAATATTAAATCTGAGTAAACATTTCTTGAATTTGGAATATTATTGATTTGATATAAATCATGGAAACTGAATGAATGTAACAAAGCTAGTGCCGGTGACTTTTTTAGAAAGTCAACATTCAGACCAAGATCTTCATTGAACAAAAATGCATCAGGGATATTGTAGTTGCCATAAAGTATAATCTTACTGGAATGGTATTATTCTAAAATATAATCAAAGGTAGCAGTATGTTTTATATAATTCATATGAAGGTGAGTAATGAGCTGTTTGAAATAGGACCTTTGTTATTATTCATAATTCACATACCACACTGCTATTTTTCGACTCTGATGTCCTGCACCAATCTCAATAACTTCAAACATTACTCATTTATTATGTGGTCATTCTCCAAGGAGTTTCGCCTGAGAGTAGACTTTTTTAAACAAGTTTTGAGAGGTCATTTAATCTTATCAGTATACTTTCTGTAACAGTTCCCAGTGCTCATTTTATTTCATCTTGGTTGGTGAATTGTGCATCGAGAAGGAAATTACAGTTCTGGTATTTGGGAACAGTGCTTGCTTTGAACTCATTTTTTGACTTTAGCAGGGTAAATAACTATAGGTATCAAATGTATTAAGACTTTTAAGTGAGATTGTCATGCAAGTAGTTTTCAAAACAGCAATATTTCACTTGATAGTTTTCATATTATAGGTTTCATAAAGTTTTCGTGTGGAAATCACAAGAAGGATCCATACAGCAGTCTTAAGATATAAGTAGTTGTAAGCAGTGGAAGCACTGATTTAAACACATTCAGTATGAATGATGGCAATTGGCCATTCCACTTTATGCGGGTGACGCCTCATGGCGCGCCTGAATCCCTCTTATCAAATGTGTTAGTATTCAGTCCGACAGAGGTATTGCAGCCCGCAAATTTAAATGCCATTGTTCAGGGAGATTTCGGGATGGTTCGTAATTTCGTGAATTATAAAACTTTCACAATATATTTTAATATGAGTGAAGTAGACAATAATCAGGTAGGTACTTCAGGTGTTTAAAGACATAAAGTGACAAAAATTATATAATTCGTATCAAGCTATTTTTTATGCAAGTCGAACTACAATCTAATTTCAACCCATAAGTGAAATACTGTGTTTCAACTCTCTGCACACTACCAATTCTATTACAATTCTACAGTATATGTTTTTTTTTATTATATGAATGTATCACTGTTTGTATAATATACTACTCTATTACTCTACTGATTTTATATGCTATTGGTTATATTCCATTGTACTCATACTTAGTCACAGCTGTAAAATTAATTTATATTTGTCTGGTAATTGTGATTACTCCTGTTACGGCCTCGCCACGGGGATCGACGGTGTGAACGTCGAAGCGGGGGGCGAGGCGACCATTCGTGCGGCACCGTGGCGACCATTCGTGCGGCACCGTGGCGACCATTCGTGCGGCATCGTTTGCAGGCCACGAGTAGTCACGTTCGCCGCCGCGACCAGTAGTCCGACATCGAAATGTCTTTATCGAAATTATCTCGATATTGCATAGAAAGTAACAGTTTTTTGGTTCAAGACCTAATATTTGGAGGTGATTGTGTAGTACATGATTTGAATAAAAACCGGGTTATAGATGGAAAATTCCACAAGAAGTACGAGAAATACAGATTATATCCAAAAAAATATTTTGAGTATACCAGAATGAGTATTGAAACCTTCGATTATACTCTGATGAATATTCGACCAGAATTGGAGAAAAAAGTTAATGCGAATAGAATTTTAAGTGCCGCTGAAAAATTGTTTTTTACATTAACTATCTTTGCCCAAAATATTATCAGCTAATTAAATGTTACCCTGTATATTATCATTTCATGAAATAAAAACACTTACAGATATTTATGTTATTTATTGCAAAAATCTAAATTATATGACAGTAATTTTTTGTACAACTAAAACAAAAAACAACTTCTAACTTGTAATTGACGGTAGAA
>WOGO01000115.1:3743-18721 GCA_015342085.1 Leptinotarsa defecta
ATCAATGATAATAATAATGTGAGAAAATTATATACATCCAATTATGTGGATATTAATGTAGGTGTCACACAGGGATCAGTGTTGGGCCCTATACTTTTTTATTATATGTAAATAATATGGAATCCATCTTTGAATGAAAAAATAGGCATTTCAATATTGATAAATGTGAAATTTATGTCTCATAATTGGCCAACCCATACATAATGTTAATATCACAAGAAAAATTTCACCCTTTCAACTGATATCTCTCAAGATCAGTCATAATTGATAAAACCCCCAACACCCACAATATTTTTCTATTAATTGCTTTGTCCTTTTACTGAAGATCATTGTTAATTATCACAACCCAATAATAAAAAAACACATCACTCCAAGGTTTATGAGAAATTTGAACTTGAATTTAATCTATCACCTATCACATGGAAAAACTGGAGGGAGGCCAAGTTCGACACATGCAATAGATGACGTCCAATTCGAAAGTTTAAAATAGCAAATTTCATCTATTATTTAATAACAATTATGACGTAATTTTTTCTTCATTACATCAAGCATCAAGGGTACTTACAGCTTGTGCCCATCTGGGGAAATACCAAATAGAGCTGACCAGTCTATGAGTGTGCAACACCCCGTCCACAACCCTTCTTTCTACAACGTCCGTTCCGATAACTGCAGTATTGTGAGGGTTGGGATATTTCCTCCAGGCTGCTGTGGCCACCGTCTCCCAGGGGTGACTAAAACAATGGAAAAATTAGCGACAATTTGAAGAAAAGGCATAAGTATTTACTTGAATATGTGTTCACTTGTCCAAATTTTCATAGTTAGTTGAAATAGAAACTGTCAAAGTAGACAGTCCAACCAAAGAGTTTTGGTCCAGCTAAGCCTTTACTGCCACTTAAAACAAGAGCCAATGTTCGACTGACCTTGCCTTGCGTCACTTGCGTGAGTCACTTGACGACTTCACGCAATGAAAGAACGAAAAAAAAGAAAGTTCAAATTTCATGATCGAAGTACAGGCAGGATTCTTCTTCTATAATTTTGACTTTTCGGTTTTAATGCGCGGAACAATTGCCGCTAGATGGCAGTGAAAACCTCTAAGGAAATAACGAATTGAACTGAAATTCCAACAAAATATTACCCCTGTCATTTCAATAAAAATTATCTCAAAATACCAGTGATGAAAGTATTGTTGGCATAAATACTCCATAGGAGGTTAAATAAAAATTGTTCATTAACTGAATCAGTATTAACACTACAAAAAGTAAATGCAATAAATAATAAAACTACGTTGTGAATTTTTTTATCCAATAGCGTTTTCCATTGCTACACATTCGGTGTACTCGTGTCTTATTTATCAATACATCAATAAATAATGAGACTATATTGAATGTACATTACTTTTAACAATTTTAATACGCTAAAAGATCATCCATCCCGGTTTATTCTTATTCAAGGCAGTATTTCCAGTTGTGAACTGTTTCACGGCTTCCCTGAAACGAGGAAAGTCTTAACCCTCTGAATTCTAAAACAGTGTAGCATTCAGCACACAAGAAAAATAAAGTTGAATAGAAAGAAGAGGGAAGAGAAAAAAATGAAGTAATATGAAAAATTAAGAGATGGAGTACAATGTACAATATTATATGAAACAAGACTCTCATATTCTCAGGACGAAGTCTTTAATTACATTATAGCCCCAAAATTGCTATTACGTAACGTATAAGGAGACGCACCAAATACACATGACTAAGAAAGCAACTACCATACAAATTGAAAAAGAAGAAGAATGGTGTCACTGTCGTTATTGTTGTGATCTTTTGCTGTAAATGTTTGCGGAACATCATGGACGTACCCAGGTGGGGTTTGGGGTTTGGGTCCGACTCAGATCCACTTCAGTGTGGGCTTCACCTGTAGTAGCAACATGATTCTGGAACTCCTGGCTGGATAGCTCTGGCAGCTGAAGCCATTAATGGAAAACGAAGAAGAACCATGGAGGTATGTCCATGGGTGACACTGTCAATGTTTGCGGTGCTGCTGTCAATGTTTGCTTTACTATGATGTTTTTTTGTGGATCTTATATGGTTTCTTGTGAATTTTGTTGAAATTGAATGCAGTAAACAAACTTTACGATGGCCATGATCACTACTCCTTCGGTGGATCTCAGTTCTTATCGTGACCAACATTTCAAAGTAATATTTTAGTTATTTATGTAATGACCAATTTAAAGCAGTTATTTTTTATTTCCAGGGTACTAGAGCGGAGCAAGACAAACTATTGAGAGTAACTTCTACTTTGTATGTAGGAAATCTTTCTTTTTATACAACTGAGGAACAAATCTATGAACTATTCTCGAAATGTGGGGATATAAGACGGATAGTGATGGGTTTGGATAAGTACAAAAAAACTCCATGTGGCTTTTGCTTTGTAGAGTATTATACTCGAATTGATGCAGAGAACTGCTTAAGGTAAATCAGTATCAGTTAATTTTCTCATTCCTCCATTAAATCCTACTAACTAACAGAATCTTGATTTCTCATCAGCCTAATTATTCACTGAAAAGTTTTAAACATTATCCACAATTAATAGTTTCAGTACACGGAACAGTTCTTTTAGTCATCTCTTAACATAAATAAATCTTTTACTTTTACTGGCTGTTTCTTGTATAATGCACCCAAATATTATAGGTAAATACTGATGAGTTTCGTTCCTACACAATTACCAACTTCAAAAAAATAAAGACTCTCATAAGTAGTTACGTGGTCACTTATCTGACGCTAAATGTGGAAGTAGTTCTTGTCTTACCAAAGTACTTTGTTATGGTGTATAAAGACATTATTATCATTATACCAAAATATTGACTACTTATTTCTTATTTATAGGTATATTAATGGCACCCGTCTGGACGATAGAATAGTGCGAACTGACTGGGATGCTGGTTTCATAGAGGGACGACAATATGGTAGAGGAAAAACGGGTGGGCAGGTACTAAAGAAATTTAATTTTCAACTCAAGTAAACTATGCTCTTGGATGTATTCTATCAATTCATAGAACATTGGTGGAAGATATTTCACAGGTTTTTGTGTTTTTCTTAAATCAAGACAGTCTTTTCAACCAAAAAATAATCTAACCGCCAATTATCCAATTCTTGAATATATGATGGACAAATGTTTCAACTTGAAATTATTCGTCATTCAACAAAATGAGCAGTTGAAAACCAAAAAGCTTTTTTTCCCGAAAGCTAATCTAAAAATACTCCTTTTTCAATTTAAGTTTTAATTAGTTCCAGTTTTCAAAATAACCTACTATCCTTTTTGTAAAGGCTTTTCAAGCATTAATAATACTTATTGGCCTAAAATTATCACAGTAATTTTGTGAACCCTTCTTATGTAGGGGTAGACTCTTTGATAGAAAGGATACCTCCAAAAGTTTATGGAAATGAACATGTCCAGCTGGAAAGTAAATTTTCTTGTGTAAGGTTCTCCATATGGGAAATTTTGCTCATGATTCTTGCTTCTGTGAAGTGAATGCTCATTGGATATTATTTTTGCTTTATTCATTTTTCAGGTAAGAGATGAATATAGGACAGACTTTGACTCTGGAAGGGGTGGTTATGGCAAGATTATCCAACAGAAGATTGGGGGTATTGAAACCCCTGGGTTTTTAAGATAATGAAGATGTTTTTCATATTTTGTGTTTTTGATATTATTTAATGAAGCACTTTGGTTATTGGATTGTAGATTCCTGTAAATTGAAGGAGAGTGTTTGATGATGAATAAATGAGAAAGTGAGATAAAGTAAAGGGTTTTTATTGTTTCACATGTTCACAAAATAATAAATGCATTTTTACAGTTTACAGAGTGAATGCAGATCAGCGAGTCTATAGTTTAGAGAAATGCTTCCAACCTGCCTGAAGAAAAATCTAATATTTTATTTATTCACTGCACGGGATCACCCCTTTTATATTAGTACAAGCATCAAATATAGTAAATATTCATATACAATTTGAACACCTAAGAAAATAATAAAAATGTAAAAGTGAGACTTGAACTAAACTCAAGAACTGAAAATGAGTTGAAGCACTAAGATTAACAAAATTAAAGATTATACAATTTAAAATACAGAGATAAATGGCGAGAATAATATAAAGAATACATATAAGTAATAATTGAATACATTAAGAATTTGGTGTGTAATTAATTTTCTCAGAAGACATTTGAATCTTGACAGAATTCTGAGAGTTCCCTTCGGCACATGTAAGTGAATCCTCTCGAGAAGTTCCAGGAATGTAATAGGGCCATTTATCTATTTGTATATAAATATAACGTCTGCATTTTTCTGCTCAACAAGTATAGGTTAAGGCTGTTAAAAAGAACTGTATAATCATGATTGTCAATGTGCATATTAATTTTATTATTACAGAATTTCAGGAATTTATATTGGACTCTTTCCAATAAGACAATGATTTGTACAAAAAGTTAACCAAATAATCGTGGCATATTCTAAGCGGGAGACTAATCAAGGCAAGATACACAGTTCTGACTGAATTTATTGATAATAGTTTTCAGTTTCGTAATATAAAGTCTAGTAGCTTTAATGTACAAATCTCAATTGCTAGTCAAATATACCTCCTAGATCCTTCATTGTGTGTTAGTATATTACCATTCAGTGAGTATGAGATGAGAAATTTTCTATTCATTTTGTAAAAGATGATGAAACTTCATTTGTTGATGTTCATTGGTAAATTGTTTTCAATACACCACCTAACCAAGCTATTAAAATCATGTTGTAACAGAGTAACATCGTCTAATGATTCTATTGGCCTGAAATTTTTAAGATCATCTGCAAACATTAGAAAGTTTGAATTTACAGAACATTCTGTAATGTCATTATCAAAGATATTGAACAGAAAAGGTGCACAATGATACCCTTGAGGTACTCCCGGTTTTATATTAATGATAATTTACCTAGCATTTCCTACCCTATCTTATTGAGATCGGCCAGTCAAGAAGCTCTCAAACTATGATAGAGACATCTTATTCAATATGCCATGGGGAAATATGTATAGAATGCATTCATCCGGCCGTTTTCCTCCAGAACCTCTATAATATTTATACCAATAGATTGGTATCTGTAGACTTTGTCATAGAGACACCATGTTGATTATTTATGAAGCATTTTTTACAATGAAATTTCAACTGATCAAGCTATCCAGCAGTTTAGGTAGGGAAGCATGGTTTTACATATGTTATGGTAGTTCTTTACGTCTTCTTCATTTCCTGGTTCAACAATTGGACAAATGTAGCTGTTTCCATAGATCAAGAACAATCCCTGTATCTAAAGAACATTTGAAAAGGTATATTGGATATGGACATTATTTTTTAGAAAGTAGCTGGGAATGCCATTAGGACCACTGTTTAACTTATCTAATAAGGTTACTATTTTATTGAAAACTTTTTCAATAGATATTGTAAAATTGGGTATATCGATACAGTGTATCATAGGTAAAATTCCACTTATATGAATTTCTTTTTGTCTCTAACTGCACCTATCGTTTTTGGTAAAATTTGTTTTTTTAGAAAATGTAGTCAAATTCTTTTATGCTTTTAGGATATCTGTGTTGGAAACAATCCTTTCACCATACTGACAGTTCCCAACGTACCAAACATTTTTATGACAGAAAAGATTCGATTTTGAGAATAAATTTGTGCAGTGTTCAATAACTATCAAGTCGAGAAATAATTGTTGAACATATTTTGGTTTACCTGCCTTTAGAAGTTTCCTTTCAATATATGAGCACTTGCACCAGTTTTCTCCTAACAAAGTTGGCATCGTCAAATATTCATAGCATTAATATGTTGTAAAACAATAAATTGTTAGATGTAGCTGTTACTACGTGGTAGGAAATCATAATGAAAAAAAAAGGATTTAATCTTTCTATGTTTTTTACCATTTCATTTGTAAATGACAGTGCAGTTTTGTCCTATAAGGACATTTTCAAACTTTAGTTTAATGTATGAGTTTGAAAATGTCCTCACAGGACGAAACTGCAGTAACGTTAGTTACAAATAAAAGTGGTAAAAAACATAGAAAGTTTCAATTCTCTTTTCTTAATGTTGAAAAACATTTTTTTTAGAAAACAAAGCTGTAGTATGTATCAAATTATAACTTTCGCAACTAATAATTAGATTTTTCTAAAATATTTATTAACACAAAATGTTGGTACAAAAGTGATAACACATTAACTATTCAGACTTGTGAAATATTAATTAAAAATAAATACATTGAGACATGGCTTTGCACCTACAAGCCACCTTAAATAACACAAAGAGACATAATGTCTACAAATACTTGATACTTTCTCATTGTTTATCAGTGTTTTCGGCTTTCTTCTCAATTCTCTTTGCAGGCTGTCCAGTCTGTTGGATGGGTATCTCCTTGTGCTTGATCTGCTGGTTCTTAGTTGGGGCAGTGATGGTCAAAACTCCATCAGATGAAAGTTTCGACTGGAGCTGACTAGGATCGCAATTTTTCGGCAGAACGTACCTTCTTACAAAATGCCTGGAAATGAAACCGTGCTCATCCTGTTTCTCCTCATGTTTTCCTTCGATAGTAACGGTGTTCTCATCTGTCAATTTGACAGTTATCTCCTCTGGCTTGAACTGTTGCACGTCTAAGTTGGCCTGGAATCGATCCTTGTCCAAACTTACGGTGGAACCGGTGTCCTGTCTTGATAATTCCGTCCTCCAGGGTCTCATGTACCCGGCAGGGCACCTGGCAACCATTCTTGGGTCGGTGAGGGCCTCCAAAAAGTCTTCTGGCGACAGCCCCAAACCGAAATGTTGGTCTGGCAGCCTGCTGGGGCGTTGGTAATCGTCAAAAAAGGCTAGTAAAGACATCTTCAATGGCACTAATTTACTAGGCAAACAACTTTTGATTGATATGTGAAATACACTAACACGGCTTTAATATTCAACTGTTAACGTCAAATCCGGAAGATTTGTTTATATATCAGTCAACAAAAGCCTCGAAAATTCTCGATGTTTTCATACAACCAGCACCGATTGGTCGGAAATTTCTAGAGAAATCTGGCCTCTGATTGGCGGAGTCGAAGTAATTGCTCTAGAATTTACTCCTGCGACGATGCCAAATTCTCATTTTTCCAGAAGGTTATAAACAATAATCATTCTATTATACTAATGATTAGAAAATCATTTCAGGTGAATATTGAGTTAAGTATTAACTGTTTTACCAGCCAACTTATATCAAATATGATCATTCGAAAGTAATACTTTCCAATATTTTACGATGCAAAATTGCTGAAAATTTACTTTTCGTTAAATTTAAAAGGATTTTTTAAAAGGATATGATTTTTTGCCTTTCTACTTCTCTGTTACTATATGAAAAGAGGAGAGCTTTCGAAGAGAGGAAGAAAAATATTAAATATATCAATAAAAACTTGAACAGGTTATTCACAGAAATTTATTACAGATCGGTAGGTACAAACGAAGAAAAGAATCCAGTCGAAACAACTAATACTTTCTAATATGAACACTGATCCACACAGGGATATTTTTCTCATTCAATTTCAGATCCAAATATTAGTAATGGAATCGAAACAGATGCACCCAACGTTATATATGGCCGTTTTTCTCGAAATGACGAGAAAAACAGTAGTATCTTCAACGCCTCATCAGCATCTTTTTCAATAACTTCAAAAGACAATTCAAACGTGTTAGGAATCCCACGTTGAAAGGTAAACCCTCGTTAGTCCTTAGCTCGCACAAGTTTCTCAACTTCTGAGAGTTGTCGTTCGTATAGGGGCGACAGCTGATTAACAGAAAAAACAGATTTTAAACAGAAAACAGATTTTTTAAACTTATTTCTTGCAAAAACTTCACGACTTTCTTTCACAGGCAAAAACTTTTGGCTTCATACTTCCTACAAACTCAATGAGAAAGATTTTTGTGTAATACAATTTTCGAAAGTATCTGTTTGGAGTGAATTGTTTTCCAGGAGGAGATTTAGAAGGCAAAAGGTTTTTTTGAAGGGGATAAATACTTTTTAATCACAGTTAGCACACATGGATCTTATATCTAAAGTAAATTATACAGATATTAAACTTATCACTTTCTACAATCTGAAAAAATAAAAAAAAATGTAACGGAGAATATTATGCAGGTGTAGAGAGGGCAAACTTCGATTTCATCCTGATGAGTTATTATCAAAACCCAATATAGTTTTGTCAAAGAAAAATGTAATGTTTTTCAGAAATTTTGCCTATCAAAAACTGAGAATTTTAAAGTTACTTCATAGACTTTAAAAAATCTCAACAGAAACGGTGCTACATAATCTTCATGAAGAGTTTTTATTATAGTTATTTTCTTTCTTCCTTCCTTCGAAAGTTTCTCACAATGTTTGTTCAATGATGGATGAGTGGAAACCTAAAAAACTTGATTCCAAAACAATAGAAACTTCTATTCCTGAACTTCTATTTCCTGATTAAAGGTAAAACTGGAACTTCTTGTTAAGAACATCCAGAAACAAGCACTTTTCCCAATTTTCTCAACACGCGTTCCACCAACCAAGTCGGCGTCTTCAGGAGATGAAGAAAACTGTTTTCCAACGCTAACTTGGTTGTCGAAACGTGTGTCCCAACTAACATTCTCTGTTAGGATTGCATTAGTTTGATCTTCGATTAGGCGACCTTTCCATAAGAAGGTTCAACTCGTTACACCTCGAACTTTACTGTTTAAGAACTTTTTCATTTGGAAAACGGCGTTTATGTGCAATAAACTTCTTGAAAACATTTTTCCAATGTGAAGTACTATTTTCACACAGGCACCGCTCTAAGAGTGCCTTAACGATTTTCCTGTAGTGCTTGTGTTTTGTCTTTGAAAAAATTTTTACATTATGTTCACCTCATATTTACTAGTATGGGGACAAAATTTGAAGTGAATTAGCCGTCGAATATTGGAATATTAAGACATTTCGACCACTAGGTTGAGGGTATGAATTAGGTTTATTGTCTCAATTAACTGTCGTCTGAAATGAGCCAAAATCAAGTAATTCTCTACCTTCATATAACTTAATATTCACTCACAAAAAATTTTGACAAACAAGTTTTATTATATGTATCTACCTCAACTTCTTATGATTTCTTCAACATGAATAAAGTGATGCCATAGAGCGATAACCATAGCTGCCATTAGTTATGAAATATTTAAAGTGTGTTGTATGATTTACTCTGTGACAACTTACTTAAAGTAAAAGCTAGGTGTATGAACCAGCATCAGTTTCATATTATAAAAAATTTTAAGTAATATTTGGTGAATGTAAATAATGAAAATAAAATATTTTCAAATTCAATAACAGATATAATATATGCGTGTTCCCTATTGTTAGTTATCCCAATATCCATATTTGGTTTTGAGTTACTGAAAAATTTGGCAACCGCGCTCATAATTGTCATGCGAAATAACCGGAACTTTGTGTTTGTGTGATTGCGCCTGCCCTCTAGACGTTTGAGAAATCCAGAATAATCTAGTTATCGTCCTCTGTCATATAAATTGAAACAGACAGCCGAAAACCGGTAGTTCAATTTTTTGCTTTGACTGCGAAAGAGATTGCAAATTCTTATAAACGATATCGATTTGTAAAGAATTTTCAACATGTCTCTCTATCCATTTTTCGACGATTACTACTATCAACGTCCAACTCATCGTCCTAGCCGACTCTTGGACCAACATTTCGGCCTGGGGCTGTCGCCGGACGACTTTTTGGAGGCCCTCACCGTACCAAGAATGGTTGCCAGGTGCCCTGCCGGCTACATGAGACCGTGGAGAACGGAGTTATCAAGACAGGACACCGGTTCCACTGTAAGTTTGGACAAAGACCGATTCCAGGCCAACTTGGACGTGCAACAGTTCAAGCCCGAAGAGATAACTGTCAAATTGACGGATGAGAACACCATTACTATCGAAGGGAAGCACGAGGAGAAGCAGGATGACCACGGTTTCATTTCCAGGCATTTTGTAAGAAGGTACGTTCTGCCGAAAAATTGCGACCCTAGTCAGCTCCAGTCTAAACTTTCCTCTGATGGGGTTTTGACCATCACTGCTCCCACCAAGAACCAGGAGATCGAGCATAAGGAAATACCTATTCAGCAGACTGGACAGCCAGCAAAAAGCATTGGAGAAAAGAAGACTGAAAAAAACAGTGAACCCTAAATATATTGTTAAAAAACCTGTATTGCTACTTCAATCTTCTTATCATTCCCTTCTGGGCTTCATTCACTTTAAAGGTCTGATTAGTTTTAGATGTTAGATACTAAATTATTATTTGTGCCCAGTAAATTTTGTATTTTTTTTCAATAAATGTTTACTTGCAACCCGTGCTTTTTTTATCAATATAGGTATATCTAGAGAAATGTGGTTAAATTTCTAAAAATATTTTTTAACTACAGGATGTATTCTTATCTTCTAAAAGAACACTGATATTTGTTACAAAAAATTATTAGTTCTGCAGAAAAGTTCAGATTTTCATTGTTACTAGGTACCGCGATTGAGAAAATGTAACCGTAATTATTGAAAAAATGTCCATGGAAGCAATATCGTATACCATTAAACTGTTCGCTATTTTTTTACTAATTATTTCCATGTTTAAAAACTGATTGAAGGTGGTTGACCACGTTTCGTAGTGCATTTCATCAGTTCTGTCTTCCATTGTCTAATATATAAATTGATTTGTAATCCCTGAAAGAATCTGTGAAAAAATTAAAAAGATTAGCTGAAAAAACAATTTTTACAATGAAATTACAATTAAATAACATACAAGCAACAACCAAAAAAAAAACAAAAGAAATGAACTATTAACACGAGCTGAAAAATTACAAAAATTATTAACAAGAAATGAAAATTAAAAATATAACATTGAAAGATTCCTAACCAAGTTACTTCACGACATTTCGATTGTTAGTATCCACAATCGTCTTCGGGTGATAATTGCTCGTATTAATAGTTTAATTTTTTTTTTGGTTGTTGCTTGTATGTTAGTTCGTTGTAATTTCAGTTTTTTGTTTAATAAAATTGTTTTTCAGCTAATCTTTTTATTTTTTTTTACAGTTCCTTTCGAAGATTTCAAATCAATTTATATCATATTAGACAATGGAAGCCGAACTGTTAAAATTGATGTTTTTTTGAATAATCACACTCCATTTTCATAACAATAAAAACGAATTGATACAGTATGTTGCGAGTTCTACCCATTGGAGTTTCTAACCTGTCACCTTTGCTGTCACTTTCCACCCATTGTTCTTAAAATGTATGTTTTATTACTTCAGCCTAGATGTCGCTACAAAACTTGTGAGACTTGCTGAACTAACTAATGATGGTGATTTTTTTCAAATTCTATCAAAATTAATATACTTTAACTAGAAAATGTAGAAAACTAAACTTTTCTGGTATTCTTTTCTAATATTCTTTCCTTTGGAAAATTGTTATGGAACCGTTTTATCAAAAAAGGAATAATTTTATATTTTCCCTCATATAACAATGTCAATATCAAATTCAAACATTAATGTCTACAAAGATGCATGGAAACTCTGGTTTTGATTTTGTTTTGACAAAACTACACGAGAAATGAAATTGACCCAAATTTGTACAGGTGTTGATAGATGGTGAGAAAATCGAAATGTGGCACGCGTATTTCTTTCAGATCTTTAATTTATGTACCATAATGTAAAAAAATTACCCAATATCAGTCAATTCCCAAATTGTAAACAATATTGAAAATTCAACTGCCAATTTGACATTGTCAAGCTGCATCAATTGAGTTGTACTTAGCACCTCTGTGAATTAAATGCTGAAATTTATTGGCTCTATCTATAATTTCTTTATGAAGAGTGCCATTGGTCGAAAGTTTATTGCCAAATATTTCACATACATATAGCTTTCTACTGTGGTATTGATCTACATTTTTGTAGTCTATATACAAAGCTACAATTTTTGACGAATAACTCTACCCGTTGTGGAATATTTGAATTCAAGTTTCACTTTTTCCTGTTACGTGAAAGTTCCTGTTGTGAGTTATTGTTTCACTATTACAACCTAGATGTCGCCACATATTTTATCAGACAAAATTTATTAATCTAATTACGAATTTAATCAAGTCTGCAGAATGCTGAACCATTGTCCAAAGATTTAATACCAATATCTTTTTCATATTCTGATTTAACAATACTTTAGAACTAGAAAATGGTAAAACATATATTTTACTAGTATTCATTTGTGGGAAATTGATACAGAACGTTTTTTTCTCAAAGTAACAAATACGTTTTCTTCCATATGACTATCATTATCAGTGTCATTATCATTTGTTTGTCATATCGAACCTACCAATACCTACCTACTATTTAAATATCTACCAAATGATAATTCAACAAGGAAACTTTTCTACGACTGAATGAAAATAATGAAGATTCTTAGGTACTACGTCATTTTTAGAAACTGATGACTAAAGATTAATTTTTTTCTGACAATCGTTATTAGGCACCCTTATTCCAATAAACTTACATCTCCGTCACTGATTTGTTCAATGAACTGAGAACTACTTGTAAAATAAAACAAATACTCAAGTGAAAGAAGAAACAAGTAAAAAAAATATGTAATGAAAATCTACACCGGAAGTTGAAGTGCTATTTTTAAAGCCAGCAATATCGAAAACATCCATAGTAAATATTGATACAGCCTGATAAAGAGAGTAATGATTTAAATGTTCTCATTTACGCAGATAAACTGCTACAATTTCTCTATTGACAAAACCAATAGCGTGTGAAATTCATAAATTTAATGACTATCATTCAGAATGTGGGAATTTTTTCGTTCATAATTACCAAACGAATAGCTTTCACATTAAAAGACAAGTCGATACGTCAAGTAGCTCTAAACCCCTTATTCAATTAGGTCCATATTTCTTGTAAATCAACATCCTCATCACATCTTACGGGTGAAAGGCCGAACGACGTGAGAGGGGGCTGTTTGTTCGTTGGTTTGACACCGCGATAGAGAGGTAAACAGTGTGGCCATGTCTTTCGATTTTTCAGTACATCTACTCTGAACATTATGTCAAAAATAAAACCAAGCATCATCATTAATGGCGGATTAATATAATTTGTGACTAGTTGTTGCCCGCGGCTTCGCCTGTGTCGAGTTTGGTTTATCACATTAATTTTAGTGACAGACCATTTTAAACAAATAGTTACAATATTTTTTTGTCAACCCAAAACTTCAGGTTTCCGACTTCAAAACTGACAATATTCAATAGAATCTTTAAACCCCTATTTTTCCTCCTTGGAGATGGAAATTCTTGATTCCCTTTCTTGATGGTCATTTACGCTATACAAAGAATCTACCTGCATATTTCAAGATTCCAGGTTCAGTAGCTTCGGCTGTACGTTAATATAAAAGTGTCAGTCAATCAATAGGTACCCACTTATACAATATTGAATAGCATCAGCAAAAAAAAACTGAAAGGATTAGAATGAAATACATTGTTATTAGTAATAATTCTACTGCTAGTAATATAAATGCGTAAAGTTTGTGAGGATGAATGAATGTTACATATCCATTTACATTTTTCACTTTTTTATACCTAAACAGCTCAATGGATTCAAATGTGAGTTGGTATATAGATAGATCATGACCTGGAATAATACATAGGGTAGGTTCCCACGGTAACCCGGAAAAACAGCGGGGAAAGCTAGTATTGTACAAGTGGGTACCTATTGATTGACTGACACTCTTATATTAACGTAAAGGGAAGAACACGGACAGCTGTATTTATGTAAAGTTTCATCTAAAAACATTCAGTCGTTTAGGCGTGAAAGAGCCACAAACATACATACATCCATCCTCACAAACTTTCACATTTATAATATTAATACAGAAGTATAGATATAATCTATAAGAAAATATGGCAATATAATCTAATTGCTAAATAAATGAATTATTTCAACTACAAAGTAACAAAAAATAATAACTATAAGAATATTACACTTGTATATTTCTTTTTTAAAACAACGTCTATCAAGTAAATAGAACAAAATTAATTCATGTGTAAAAGCACAAGCATATTTAATGACTTTCTCCATACCGGGATAAACCACTGAGATGCGACACAAAATTACCTCATTTCAAGGACATTTTTGTCGTGAAAATGAGAAAATCATTCCGTGTCAAGGCATCAAGATGAAAGCTATTTCTTTACGTATTACTTTGTTTTCTCTCAGATCTTCTTACAATCGAGACTATAATGGGTCCAAAGTAATTACGGAAAAGGAAAAACAAAAACAATCATAGTGAAAAATTGAAAACCGTTACTTTGAAAGAAAACAGTGACTTGTTATAAAATACCATCGTTCTTGAAAGAATCGAAAGAACTGTGGCCAGAAGAACCAAAAATTCAGTTTAGAAATCATAAATGAACAGTTCACCATTTTACTTGAATTCAGAAAAGGTGTTCTAGAAGAGAGTGAACTAGGTGCTCTACTTTTCATAACTATGTTAATGATTTGAGAGAAATATTTGTAGTATCAAACACTAAGATCGTACAGATGATTCTAACGTCATTGTATCAATTGATACCAATCTCATTTCGGAAAGAATAATTCACAGTAATATACATGATCACTGAATAAAAAAGGATACATTTTTGGGAGATTTCATTTTTAGGAAGGAAATGTTTTGGTTTTCTACTTCTCCCAATTTTTATTTTGTATAAAGATGAGAAGTAATAAGCCAAAACCACTCTTCTCCAATATAATCACTGTTTTCACATAATTTTAATGAAAACTGTTTAATCTCTGAAGCAAATTCTATTAGATTCAAGTCATATAATAAAAATTTTTATATTCAAAAATACGTTGCACTCAGTACTGAAAAATTATATTTTTCATCTAGTGTTAAAGCGCTAGGCATATTTATAGATG
>WOGO01000115.1:18731-30928 GCA_015342085.1 Leptinotarsa defecta
GTTGATATGTTTTGTATGCATATGACAATCTTTCAAGTATGTTTGGTTTAATATCATCTAGTGTTAAAGCGCTAGGCATATTTATAGATGACAATTTGAACTATCAGATACATATAGATTATTTAGCTAAAAACTGGCAAGTAAATGCTATGCTATCGGAGTTGATCTCAAAACAGATATTATGGTAGAATAGATATATCTCTTTCTGAAGCATGGAAAAATAGTGTTGAGACGAACTAGCCACCTCGAAAGAACATTTATGTATCAACAATATATTGTTGAATATGAAATTCACAGATTCGTACCGAAATATATTTAAAAGTAATGAATTACTTAACATATATTCCATCTGTAAATATGAGCTTCTGTGATGTTTGTTTATGACAACAAATCAAAATTTGAAAATGATAAACATAGATTAAAAAATACCGAAAAAGGACCATTCATCCACAATGGAAAGAAAACGATGTAGTAGACACATATTTAACAAAAAACTGCTTTTGATCTGTTATGTGATATTGAGCCCTATTCATTAGGAGATTTTTTGACGCATGAATCTTTATATTATTATAATATCATTGTTGAAAATTGCTTTAACATTTACATTTTGACATTTTTCAAGTATTACCTACATTTTCAGGTGTATTTTGAGTCTGAATGTAGCGACTGGCCGATACTTGATGGAAATCCATATTTAAACTCATTAATACAGTTTATTGTATGATTTTCACTCTAAAGGGTTTTGCAAAAACCACCGGTTTTTGTAAAACAGCCGGTTTTTGTAAAACCCTTTATAGTGAAAATCATACAATAAACTTTATTAATGAGTTTTTTCACAAGTGTTTTCAGTTTGATACAATATATACAATAAACAGTATATAAACATTGTATTCAGACCTAATTTTTGTAAATCTACTGAAGAAATAAAAATTGACTCGGCAGCGTTGGAGATAAGAAGCTCATTCATTTTACCGCGATATCCGTTCGCCCGATTCCCGAACAAACGCAAGAAATGAGTGCGAGAGAGAATGCAGTGTTGTAGCTCCGCGCCGTTTACGCATTGTAGCTGTAGCCTTGAATTTCGTTCATTCATAAATCTTCATACGATCATGATGTGACTAACCTGAGTTATTAGACATCAAACAAAAACACCCATGTGTGCTCTTATTTGCGAACGATGACTATGACTCGACAGGAAACCATTTGGTTTTTCATATCCAACACTTGAGACCACTCGTCGTAGACTTATGTCAAAACAGTTTCATTCATTTTTTTCGGAGGAGTTAAACATGGCGGACGAGCATTTTAAAGTCAGATTGGAGGAACGTTTAAAAATAAAAATTGGTAAGTAAATTTTGAAGCTTCCGTCCATTCAAATGCTCGCTTTTCGGTTCTTTAATTTGAATATGTCATCGGATTTCGGCTCTTTAAGTCAGGGTGGGGAAAAATCTGCTTCACTGCAGGTGGTGTGATGGATTTAAATCCCTGCCCGATCTTGCCCTATTTATGAGTTTTCTGATTTTTTGTGTTTATTTCTAGGGGAAGCGAAGAATCTGCAGGCTCGGTTGCATGGATCGTCGACACAGAGAGATGTTTATTGCACGCTGTCACTGGACCAAGAAGAGATATTTAGAACATCAACAGTTCTGCAAACCTTGAGGTAACAGTTTGATTCATCAGGCTGGGATTGCAAAAGATATTAATGATTTGTCAGAAAATGATTTTTTAGTGAATATTGGTTTGAAGAAACGTTTGACTTGCAAGTCTCAAAATGTATAAAAAATAGTAAACTTTCAAAGAATTATATCAAAACCTCTTTGGGATGAATTGTAGATCAGATACATATTTTTCTCAAGACATGAAGTGGAAGAAATAATCCATCTGAAACAACTGCTTTCCCCTAAAAATTTTAAATTACTTAGAATAACTAATTTTTCTTTTCTCAATTTATACACCAAACATTCATACAAATGGAATGGGAAAAATTAATGGAAAACTGTACAATTTAGTAAATGAAAAAGTTTTATACCTAAACATGACCCACTGTTTTAGCTACTTAGAAGAAGTTATTTGACTTGTCCATTTCATGTAAGTCTTCGGAAAACATTGCAGCCTCTTGAGCTTATTATTGAGTTTTTCCTCTCATCTTTTCATGACAACCATTTCAACAATCTGGTTTCCAGGTGTATTTTCCTGGTACTGTTTATCTTTCTTATTGACCCATTTTCTATTTTGGTCACCTAACATAGATTTTGGTACTCACATTGCAGGTTATTCATTGCCAATAAATATATGGAGCTTGAGATATTTGAGTAACCATGCACTCAGCTTCTTCCGATCTTCATATCACACCCAAGCCAGTCCCAATTTTATATTTAGTTCATCACAACAGCCTGGCTATTGGTATGACTTGGGTTGAAAATATATGCATTCATTTCTCTATAAACAGTTTTGGATGGATTGAACAATTCAAAAAAATTTTTTAGGCTTTTTCCAATATTTGTCGCACTGAGAATGAAATCCCTACACTGACAAAGTTTTCTAAAATTTATATATGAGAATTTAAGTGAATCAATAGAAGAAGGGTTTTCATTTAAAACCCTGAATCTATGAAAAATATTCAAACTGAAATTTGTATCATATTATTTTCACAGAAGCTTCATAGATGATGGCAATTCAAACTTTGCTTAAAAAATTAGAATTTTGTGGTATTGATTGATTCACTAGCTATTTGCTGAATAGGTTACAATGCATCAAAGAGATCAATACTAAATCAAACAAGCAAATATACCCATTTCGATTCAAATAATTAGTATAAAAGTTTCCCAGTGAAGTGTGGTTGAACCTTAAATATTAATTTTTTATTTGAATACATTGACAACTGTGAATTTCTTGACCTATTTGCTGATGATACCTTATTATCTAAAACAAGCACTTTTTCTAAATACCAGAACTGAAATACTCTTCTCGACGCGCGTTTTACCAATCAGGTTGGCGTCTTAGAAAAAAACTCAATGCGTTACAACTTGATGCAAACAGTTTATTAGATAATAATTTAGTGAACATCAAGAATGATACTGAATTTCATTGAGGCTGTTAATTTTAAATACTTGGACTTCATAATTGACAACACATTGTATTTTAAAAAACAATTTCAATATATTAGAAATGAAATTGCAAATTTTTTTTTTTCAAAAGTTAACTTTCATCTTAACTTTCAAAAATGTGTTACAATCTTCAAAACATACAACCTCACTTTGATTACTGTAGTATTTTTACTTTACATATCTTCTCTGCAGAAGTTTCAGAATAAAGGAATGAAATTACTTTCAAAATCTAACAAATACACCATTCCTATCAGTACTGAACAAGGATAAGATGTTTTACCTACATAATTTTGATATTCAAATACTGCCTGGATTAGCATGCCTTTAAACATGAAATCACAAGAAATAATTACAATTTATGTGTTTTCTCATAATAATCTCTGTCTGTCTGTTTAAAATTTGTTTTTCCGCCCCCATACGAACGACAACTCTCAGAAGTTGAGAAACTTGTGCGAGATAAGGACTAATGAGGTTTTACCTTTTAACGTGTGATTCCTAACACTACTAACTCCTTGGATTGGCACATTTTCACTGTAATTTTTTGGGGGGGGAATCGTGAAAATTAACTTCTGAAATTTTGGAGTTGCAAATTTTTTGATGGTTTTCATTGAAATTGTTATAAATTCGGGTCATGATCGTTAGGCAGTCATCGTAGAATATGGAGATCATTTTATTTCCAGTGTTTGTTAGGATACCCAGATTCAATTCAAACCAATCATTATCATACTCAGAAGCATCTCTTATAAAATCCATTTCAAGAGCATGATGCTAAAGAAAACAGTATTGAACCTTCTTAAATATATCCTCATCATTCTAAAATTCCGTATAATACGTACTCCACCAGAGGGGCAGTATTGTATCTTATAAGAATTAATTAAGATATTGATGAATGAGATCTAGTTACGATCCGAACATTTTTAAAGCTTTTGAGACAGGATCAGTCATGAGAGTTGTGAAAGTCAGTTTTATGTCAAAGAAAACATCAAAAATATTTTGCAGTGTCAGTTATCTCTTGGTTGACATTTCTTACTTTGTGGTTGTTGGGTCCTCCTTCATTTTGTTTCAAATATCGTAGCATCATTTGCAAACCTCCGAAATTCACAATTCTCAATTAGATTTTGTTTGTCTTTGGAAACGAAATGACGAAATATTGTGTCTCCAGGTTACACAAGACTCCTAAAAATATACTTGTTCCAATTTAAACATAAGCTAGTAATAAAGAAAAAAGTAAACTTGACTTTTCAATTATTTACAGTGTTTCATTTAAAACTCATTCAATTTCATATGGGAAATCGAAAGTTTTGTTGTAGAATTGATAAAATTCCGAAGTATCTTGACTTGTCAGTTTTCATTGAACTTCAGGTGAGTCAGTCAAGTAATTCATAAAATGCAAATTTGTGATTCGGTGATTCAATTCCATTCTTTATTCTGACGTTTGTTAATATTTCCTCCTATTGAAAATGACTTCAATAAATGAATGGGCTGTTCAAATTTGTCATTCATTCAACCACAAGTTTGTTCATCAGCTGTTCATCAGGGATTTCCTAGAAATAATTTCGGTTTGTTCCATTGTTAACGAATTTGAATTTATAAATGTTTTCCTATCCATGTTTGATAAGAGTGTTATTCAAATATTAGTCCAGAAAACTTTGTGCTATCTCCTTTCCTTTATCAATGTTATGCAACAAATATTCATTCATTCATAATAGGAACCTATTCATGAATTTTTATAAGGTGATGTACATGGACTGGTCAATATGTTTTTTACATAATGCATTATTTTGTGAAGTAGGATAGTCCTGGCATACATACATTTAAACTGATTATATTTACAAGTAATAGTTGAAAGACTTGAAACACAAATACAATAATAGTAAGAATGTAAAAAGCTTTTCATAATTTATTTTTTCATATCTGTTCAATTGATAGTAATTTCTCTGGATGAATTTTAAAAATGTTTAAAACGTAGAATTGTTTACTTCAGTTGGGAGGTTCATCCCTCGATAAATAATGTTTGCATTGAGTTTTTATTTCATTCAAACTATATGGAAATTATTCGCTTTTCTGGTGGGGTAAGTTAGGATAATAATATAATTATTAAATGAAGTGAGATAATAAGGGCCCAAATTTTCCAATATTTTATGTATGAGCACTATTGTCATGACATAAAAAATATTAGCCACATTATGTCCATTCTAAATTCTCATCATTAAATCAGTTGGCATTTAGTTGTGTGCATTGTAGTTTTTGTGAAGTCTGTGAAAAATCCAATAAATTCAGTAAGGTAGAACAGTAATCAAACACGTGAGCAGAAAACATATTTTTGGTAGTTTTTTAAATATGTAATCACAATGACATTCTAGAGATATTGAAATTCATTAACTAATTCCCACCTTCAGTTTTGATAAGGTAAGTACTCATAGCCGACATTTAATTTGTGTTTCATACTGGAGATCATTGCTTTTGTTTTATTTGCTTTCAGTTAAAATGCATTCATTTTTAGAAATAATGACTGGAATTATTTCAAAATTTTATTTAATATCATTAGTGATTCCTCAATATCATTGCCTTAAAATGATACTAGTGTATTATTAGCAAATATATTGAGAAAATCATAACACTACACAAAATGTTTACCATTTAAATAAATAATTGATGGAAGAGGTTCTAAAACATTGCCTTGAGGTACTTCTACATAATTATTAAGTTCATTTGAATACACACTTTGTATTTTACATGTCTATGATCTATTTCAACACATTACAATGAATACCATAATAGTGTAGTTTTTTGAGTAATGTTTTTCTATCAATGGTTTCAAAGACTCTTCAAATCAAGAAATACTGTAACTACATACTTAAGTGCCCTGATCTCTCTTGATATCACCTATCAGTTGTAAAGTCATCTCATAAGAATTGATTTTATGTCAAACCAATTACTGATTACATCTCAATTATTAATTGATTCGCTTCAAAATATTCTGATAATTGTCGATATACAATAATTTCCAATGTTTTTTTCAGTCCCTTCTTTGGTGAAGAATTCCAGTTCGAAGTCCCCAGGAACTTTCGTTTTGTGTCGATATACGTGTTTGACAGAGACAGACACTTGAAGCAGGACAAGGTGCTCGGTAAAGTCGCTATAAGACGCGAACAATTAGCCTCCTATAACAACAAGGACCACTGGTTTCCCATAAAAGCCGTGGACGCAGACTCAGAGGTGCAAGGCAAGGCAAACATCGAGATCAAATTCGAGCCAGAATTGAATAAAAACAGTTCGTCGTGTGGTTATGGTGCTACCAGGAGACTCCTCGTCAAAGTTGTTGGCTGCTTGGACCTCACCTTGAAGAACGGTTCCTGCGATTCTTATGCTTTGGTGTGTGTGACTTATACGAACGGCAAACGTATTTCTAAACGAACGAGAGTGAGGAAAAAAACTACTTCCCCGCAATTCGATGAGGTTTTCACATTTCACAGTAGCGAGGGGGGTAAAGATATTATGTGCGAAGGAGACTCTGAAATTTGCGAATTGCAAGTGTCCATTTGGCATGATACTCCGGGTATAAGTGATGATGTTTTTTTGGGGGAGGTCCGCGTGCAGCTCAGGGGGATGCAGCAACAGAATTCGGCACACAGGAGTGCGTGGTAAGTTCGAAATTCATAATTTTATGATGTATTCACTCAATGAAAAATTATTTATTTTGGAGAGATTACTGTGTTGAGGAAATATTTTGTGTGGTTTTTCTATTTCAAGTACATTGTTTTCAAAATGGGAAGAAACAAATCTTTTGTCACAAGTCTTTTGTTAGTTATGGAAACATATCAAATAATCCACAGATGATTTAATAAAATATTCCTAATGAAATAACTACTCCTCTGATTATGTGTGCTGACTAGTATTGAAATACAGTGTGCCTTAGTAAGTTGGAACAATATGGAAACCTTTTTTATACTTAATAATAATAATAATAGGTTTCAATTGACAAAAATATATTTATAGATTGATGGATAACAATTATGGGAAGATCAGGTAGTCAGTATATTTTGTGTAAAGTACTTCAACCTGTTATTGTTCTTGAGCAAAGAAAAATATTGACACATTTTCAATATGCACATACTTATTTCCATATAGAAGTAAACATACTGAGTACAATACTAATTACAACTGATCAAGAAGTTGGCCTAGTAATATGGCTGTATACAAATCTAGGCTTAAACAACAGAAGAATAACTTTGGGCAAAAAAAGCTCAAGTAGTTACTTTTCCACTAAAATTGGCAATGCCAGTGACAAAAATAAAAGAAATGTTGAATATAGTAAACAAGGAGTTGGGAATAAAAAGAAAGTGTTATGCTAATAATGTTATCACTCTCCATCATGACTCAGTTGGGGTTGAACACCCTCCTGCATTTTGCAAATTCTTCTAAAACTGCTATTTCCACACACTTAGGTCAAAATCTAACATTACCTTGTGCAACCAGTACAAATATTAATATTGTACACTCATTTGAGAACGGACCGTATACTGAAGCTGAAATTCATGCTGCATTGAGATTAATGAAAAATAAAAATCTGAGTGGATTAGATGACCAGTTGTTTAAAAAATATTTGACCTTATTGTATCTCCCCTAACTTATCTAATGAATCAATCCTACATGCTAGGCTACTTTCCAGAAGAGTTCAAGAAAGCCTCAGTCATTTTTCTTTTTAGTTAGTCAAATAATATACTAAGTAATAATCAACATGAATTTAGGAAATATTGTTCCATAGAAACCACTGCCTATGATTATCTCAATAACATATATTCCGAAGTTGATGATAATAATTTTTATAATTAATATTTTTTTGATCTGTCAATAGAATTTGACACTGTTTCACCAGATTTTCTATATATAAAGTTAGAGAGGCTTGGGTTTCCACATAATATTCGGACTTGGATAAAATCCTATATGAGTGATTGGCATTTGACAGTCGAATATAACAATATCGTGTTCAAGGAACATGCTGTGACATGAGTAGTTCCTCAGGGATCAGTACTGGGACCTTTACTTTTTGTGGTATTTGTTAATGATCTTTCAGAACACGTTGACAATTGCCACATAACTATGTTTGCAGATGATTCCAAATGACAATCACTGGGTCTACACTGGAAGATGTATTAACAAGAGTCAAAGAGGTTATTGATGTATTTACGTCATGGTGTGAATGCAATTATTTGATATTAAATACCTCTGAATCTGTTTCAATTAAATATTATAACAGATGGAATATTACTGACTCAATTTATTGACCTCCTATCTTAAAAATAGGAGACAAATAGTGAAAATTAAGTTCTGAAAAACACATTGCTGATGGTATGCCTCAGGGATCCATTTTGGGATCTTTTCTGTATTTAGTATTTGCATTTAAATGGAAATTCTGCCACTCATTGTATATGTTATGCTGATGACACGAATATACTGGTTATTGAAGATGACCTAAACACTGTTATAAATATAGCTGAGGGCACTTTCAGTAGGGTTATCACTTGGTGTGAAAAAAACAACTTGATAATGAATAAAACAAAAACTAGTATGTTGCAATTCACGGTATGACGACAACACCATGAGGTGAGTCTATACCAGAATACCGAATTACAATTGGATCCCACAACAACAACTAAATTGTTAGGAGTTACCTTTGATAACAACTTGCAATGGAAGCCACAAGTAGATAATTTGTGTAAAAAGCTCAGAAATTCCTGTTATTCTCTCAGGTATCTCTCCACTCACTGCAGTCAAGAGATTCTACTTACGCTTTATTATGCGAATTTTAATTCTCACCTCAGGTATGGCATACTGAACTGGGGCACAAGCTCCTCTGTGGATCGAGTGCTCATAGTATTCATGATACAGAAGTATGCAATAAGGATCATTGCTAAGTTGGGATTTAGGGATTCCTGTGGGAGAACATTTCAGAAGTTGAAAATATTAACAGTTGCAGGAATATACATACTTGAGGCATGCACATATGTATACCGCAATAAAAACAAATTAGCTGTCAACAGACCATCACATACCCATTTGACACGAAATGGCCACTTACTTTTATCCAGTGAACATCGAACTGTTCTCTACCAAAAAATTTTTGAATATCAGGGATGCAAACTGTATAACAAACTCCCCGACGACATTGTACATATTTTCAAGAGAAAAGTTAAGCAACTCTTGTTGTCATAAAACTGCTACACTCTTGAAGATTTTCAGCCGTAACTTCATTTCCATATGGAGGGTATGGTTTATTCAATATATACCTTTTTTATTTATACACACGTAGGATTAGTAACTTTACCATATTTTATATTTATAAATACCTTATATTATTTGTAATAATTGTTCGTGACGTGGATGTGATGATCCTATACACATCCAGAGATATTTAATCATTCTACTCATTTCATATGTAAATACATTTTTTATCATTTTTCTACTTGAATTAACTGACATTTTTCTCTTTTTTATTTGCATTATCACACTGTTGATGTGCAAACTGATTTGTGAAAATAAAGAAATTATTATTATTGATATTATCGATGTTGAGCACAATCTTATATTAGTTTCGAATTATTTTTTATTTTTCAGTTTATGTCTTCAGAATAGTTACGGAACGTTCTTTCATCTAATATCTATTTTCTCTTGTTTCTCCACTTTCCCGTTAGAGATTTCCAATCAGATTCTTACTTTCTCAATTTTATTTATTACAGTTACAAAATGCTGTCTTGAGTTCTCAGGTTATGTTGAAATATTCATTTGTAATTTTATATCAGAAATTTGGATTGCATATTCGAAAATAATGGAAAAAATATTTCGTTACAGAAAAATTATATTTTTGTAAAGCATCTTGTTCTCAATATCCAACCCAAAGGCATAAATACCAAATTTAACGACGTCATTACGTTATAGGTCTATAAATTTCATCAAAGTACCTCAAGTTTCCATTATGCGCAAGTCTGTGAGTTATTCCCATAGAACAACAGTAATTTCAATATGGAATTTTAACGATAAAATGATTCCGTTCATGGGGAAAAAATTGTTTCATATTCCACATCGGTGCAGTTATATTTTATAGCGCAGAATTTCAGAATATATAATGGAGTATATAAAGTTATGGTTCAGTGAATGATTCCTAGCGCAATACTATTTAAATGAGCACTTGAAAAAATACCGCTCTGTGCGAATAGGCCGAGGTAGATGTAAAACATTCTTCGAAACTAGCTACGACGGAATTGCTGTTATTGTGAAGTCATGTGTAGCACTGGTTTCAAAAAATCAGAAAGGTATCCAGTTATTTATTGGTGCAAACAATTCCTTCAATCGTCCAGGCAGACTCACAAAATCACATCCTATTATTCCAAACTAGTATTTTTCGGTCAAGTAAGTTGAACCAACTTCATAAACATGTCATCTTCAGCAAGTAAAACTCAATAACTTTATCCACAAAACAATTCATTCAACCCAACCCCACGTATATAACAAAATACGAAAACTGACTAAATCGAATGACAATTCTTAACACCTCCCAACATTCTCACAAAGTAGTATCTGGTTAATGCCTGCCGTGAACAACTAGTTCCCTGGCTGATACCACGAAAGACATTGATTTATATCCGACAGACATTTGTTCAAGTTTCTTCACAAACGAAGTTCTTGCATAGCTTCTCGTTTGTCCAACAGACGCCAGTGACCGTTTGGGAGTATTACTTCTCGTGTGTGCAGGACAGATAACAATAGCAATATGTCTAGGTCCCGATTGATTTCATCGAAGCTTGAACATGTATGAAATGTCCGTCAAGAATTGCTTCAATTACAGTGAAGTAGTAGCAGTTCAATCTGTGAACAAATTCCTTAGCGATGAAGAAACATTCCAAGTATAGTCGAAGTAAACAATAATGTGCACACTTAGAGTTGGTGGCACTCTCAAAGGTCACAAAAACCAATACATAGAAATGAACCGGCTGCGTGGACTGTAGAATTGGCGGTTGGTATTGAATACTTTTTACTAACCGAGTTTTATGATTGGCTGAAGAGTCAGAAAATGAGATTTGTAGTCAGGTTATGGTGACGAATAGAAATCGGAGAATACGGGGATGATTATCTCCGTCGTGTTCAGTTCAGGAACTGATCACAATTTCAAGTGTTGAAATTAGATATTTGTGCAATAATAATACCTTAAAATTTTTGTTATCACTTTAAAATGTGGTGTCTTAGGACAAGTACTAATAGTAATAACGAGTGTGATATCAACGCAGACTTTTTCCAGTGTAACGATTCCAATAGCGATGGTGAAAAATGTGAAAAAGAGATACCTACCAGTAAATAAGATTCGGGTGCATTTGAATTTTGAAACACAGAGGGTATGTTTCAATGTACATAAGAATCTACATCTCGAGTATGGTTTTGTAGGGGTTTTTGATCTGTAATCAATACCCAACAAACAAAAGTTTCCCCAAAAACTAATAAATCATTTCAGTGTGAAATAACTATAGAATCCAAATCGAACCCTCGAGAACCGAGTGTACGAACACATGAGAACCGAGCATCCGAGAGACGAGAGTCCCTTTCGGTGGCGAGCCGTCGAACTGTTAACATCGTTTCCGGTGAAAGCCACGTGGTACTTTTAAATTCTTCTTGTTATTTTACCGTTGTGTTTTGTGGTAATCAATGTTATCGTTGAATACATGTAAGTAATAATTCACCTTTCACAGTCCCAACAGTTTCGAGGGAAACAAACTATGCAGACTTCGAATAGTTAATAGAACACTTTTGATTCCAAAGCTACTTGTTTTTGTTGAAAAGGCTCAAAAAAAGTCACATAGATTGACGTTGTAGCGTCCACTGTCCTTCATACAAGTACTTGCCTTTTATATGAATGCACAGAACAAAAAGTATTAGCATAGCACTACTCGTATGAGCAGAAAGATTAAGGGTACATTGCAGTATGAGAATTGCGATATTGCCAAAGTTTCAATCAACAAACTATTACAAGCAACATAAGATTTGACCAAAATTCCTCTCTCAACTGTACGTAAAATACGCGATGTCATACAGAATTAC